>JAOWBR010115449.1:11776-23656 GCA_028571145.1 Dionaea muscipula
ATAGGCCTATAATCGTTATCCTTTTTTCTTACAAATGATTGTGATGTCTTTTCAATTTTTTGTTAAGGATAACTGTGATACCTTTCTTATGGATGCCACACAAGTTGGAAGGTCAAAAGTGGGCAACCAGAGCAGTGTGCATGATTTACGGATGAGTAGAAATTCACTAGATAGAGATGTAAGTGAAAAAAAAAATCTCTACACTTCTCACTATTATATTTGTTCTTTTGTAGGTCTATAATCGTTATCTTTTTCCTTTTTTTTTTCTTCTTGCCAATGATTGTGATACCTTTTTAATTTTTGTTAAGGGTGATTGTGATACCTTTCTAATGGATGCCACGCAAGCTGGAAGATCAAAAGTAGTCAATCAAAGCAGTGTTTTTCATATGAATAGAAGTTCTACTCTAGCTAGAGATGTAAGTAATTAAAAAATGAATATTTATCATTATGTTATATTTGTTCTCTTCTTAGTGTTTATGACATTGTTTTTTGAAGGATGATTGTGATAGCTTCCAATGGGATACCACACAAGATAAAACTTCAAAAGTTATCAATCGGAACAGAGTGCATGCTTCCCAAATGAGTGGAGGTGCTCTTGCTAGAAATGTAAGTACACAAAGATTTCTTCGGTTACTTTTTATTATGTAATATTTGACCTTTTCCTACATATAAATATTATGTAATTTTTTTTAAAGCATGATATGGGTATCTTCCCAAAAGAAATCATACAAGATGAAAGGTCAAATATTGTCAACCAGAGCAGTGCCCAATTGAAAAAAAGTACCCCTCGTAAGATGATGTTCGTTAAACCACGAGGTGGGAATAAATGCTAAGGTACATTTCTTTAAAATCTATTCTCTCTTGTCAGTTACTTATGCTTTGGTTGTATTGCCATTTGGGTCGGTTTTACTTGTCTGGGTCTTTGTTTTCTTGCTGAAGATCACTAATGAAATGTGGTGGTAGTTAATTGGATTGGGTAATTAAGTTCTACATAAAGAAATTGATATGTTAAGAGCACCGAGAAAGGGCAGTGAGTGTTCTGTTTTCTTCTACATTTTTTTTTCATGATTTAGTTGGGATAAGCACGGCTAGCGGTTACTTGTGGGGAATGGGTATGTAATACTCTTTTATGAGTCTGTTTCATTGGTGCTTCAAGGATGTGATTGAAGTCAGAGTATGAGCTTTTCCATGGCATGATTATTGACGAGGCAACTGACTCTTGTGTTGAGGAGCATGTATGGAATACACTTAGATGAATATAAGTTTCTGCTTAACTGAAGGATGAAAAGACTCCACTTAATTTGCCTCATTTATAGCCATGAAGACAATCTACCAGTTTGAGCTCTCAATTGAAACTGTGCAAGGTCTTAGGTTCTAACATTTTGATGGTGACGGGTTATGTGGTTTTATAGAGGGGGAAAAGCTAGGTCTCTAGTGTAATCAAAATTCTGATTAATCAACCGAAGTAAATATTCTTCCAGTCAAATGAGCTTACTGATTGTTAGACCAGCAAAAATACAACAAAAGGGAAACCTTAATTACCTTAAGTGATGATGATTTTGTGTTATTAGGATATCCTATGGAAGTCGTGTATGTATGATGAATATTTTGTTGACGAGGAAAATATTACCAAGAGGTATTTTCCCGCATTAAACAATCTACCAGTTCGAGCTCTCAATTGAAACTGTGCAAGGTCTCAGGTTCTAACATTTTGATGGCGACGAGTTATGCAGTTTATGGATGGGGAGAAACTAGGTCTCTAGGGTAATCAAAATTCTGATTAATCGACCAAAGTAAATATTCCTCCAGCCAAATGAGCTTAATGATTGTTAGACCTGCGAAAATACAACAAGAGGGAACACCTTAATTACCTTAAGTGATGATGATTTTGTGTTATTAGGATATCCCATGGATGTCGTGTATGTAAGACGAATATTTTGTTGACGAGGAAAATATTATCAAGAGGTATTTGTTTTTCCAACTAATATGATTATAATAGAGGACTTAGAGATGCAGAAAATTTGGTGAAATGCTCATATATAAGTCACCGTGAACGTGCTTGATTTTGGTTGATTTATGGAGTATGATGGGCGGATAAGCTCAGGGAGTGTTTTTGTAAAGTGGGGTAGGCTTTCTTCCTTACTACCTTCTCTTCTATGCTTTCTAGGGTTTTTAGAAAGTGGTTGTGGCGTTATTATTATGCTATAAAAGGCTGCTTTATTATACCTATGTAATGTTAGACTATGAACACCTGACATACCCCAGACGGGGCACGTTCGATCAGGCACGCATCTCGGCACCCCAGGCACGCGCCTGGGATCAAACTTCGGGCGCACCTGAGCGCAAGGTTTTATTTTTTTTTCCTTCAAAAATTTTTAGGTTAAAGTTAACAATTTTGTAATTAAACAAAAAAAGAGAAGACGATTTATTTGAAACAACTGATGAGGAAAATATAAAGAACATATGTGGAAGCAGATATTGGTGTTGATGTGGATGAAGATTTGAATGAAGAGAATTTGTTTACACTTGTTAATGAGTGATTGTGTTGATGAAGAATTTTTATTGTTTCCAGTTAACTTTTTGGCTTGGAAACTTGGCTTTAATTAGAATTGTGCCACGCTATGTTCTTATGTTGTTTAACTTAATTTAGTATTTAGTAGCTAGTAATCATTTGGTGAACATACTATATTATGTCATTTGTGTTGCTAATTATCTTATTAATGACTGATGCTTAATTTTTTATACCCCTTGCACATGGAGACTACTTAATTTTTTTTTGTGCACTTTGCTTCGATCAGGTGCGCGCCTTCGCCTTGCGCCTATAATCCTTTACGTCTTGGTGCGCCTTATGCCTTTTAAAACACCCGCACCTTTTAAAACACTGGTTTGAACAGAATGAAGATAAGGATGATTTTGACTTTCATCAAACAAAACATTTGAGTTGCTTTGGGTTTTTGGAGTGGGCAGAGTGGTGAGTGGCATAGGTGTCATAGAGGACGAAGGAGGCGTGGCTAGTTCCGGTGTTTCAGCAAAATGAAGATGAGGATGAGTTTGGCTTTCATCAAACAAAACATGCCTAAATAGATATAGTTTGTGGGTTTTTGGATCAAGGCATTTGTATGCATTTTGGGTTGGGGAGTAACCCACAAACAGGCATGGAGTTGCTTTGGGCTGCATTTTATTTGTATTATAGTGCTTGGTTAGGGGAAAACATAAGGTTGAGGGGTGTTGGTTGTCTGTTTATAAGGTAGGCTACCGTTGAAAAAGCATGAGGCCAGAATGAGAGAGGTAAAGTTGCATCATGTAGAAGGGTAAGACCCGTTTCTACCAGATGATGATGACAACATTTGGATACACCATTTTGCTGTAGTGTGAGGAGCGGCAGTATAATGACTTATTCCATGTACAAAAAACAAAAATGTTATTAAAGCATTGAATTCCCTCCATTGTCCGAATAGATACTTTTGATTTTTGACTGAAATCGATTTTCAACAGGTTGTTTAAATTGAGGAAATATCGTGCTAACCCTGAATTTGGTTTTTGTTGGATAAAACCATGTATATTTTGTAAAATGATCAACCAAAATCAAATAATATCGTGAACCATCAATGCCAACTATATGTGTGGGACCCCAAACATCAGTGGAAATTAAATCAAGTGGTGCGTGGCTTTGAAAACTATTGGTCCAAAATGGTTGTTTGTGCACTTTATGGATTGAACACAAGGTGTAAGGTGAGAATTATGGCTTTTTTTTTATTAGATTAGAATCATGACAACTTCATCGATGTTGTTGTACACAGAGCGAACAGATAAGTTGCCAAGTCACCAGTGATGTTGTGTGAAACTTAAGAATTAATTAGCCTTTTTGTGTTCTGTCCGTGGGAAGTGGCAAGTATGGAAGTTATGTATGAACGTAATGCTCATAACTTCCCTCTAGACTTAGCTGTTATCGAAGCTTTATCTCTAAATGGATAAGATTTCGATTTTAGTGTATACGAGTTAAGTTATTGAAAGGAAGAGAGCAATAACCAACCTCTTATCAGACATGATACACTTTTTAGTTATTGAAAGAACCTAAGTACTCTCTTTCGGATCGAGAAAACAACTCTCAGAAATCTTTTTCCCTTTTGGAAGAGAGGGGAGCGAAACAATTAGCCTATTGATATTGGAAGACCAAAACAATTCTTCCAATGACATAATTGGCACTGGTCTCAACCAGTTTCAGATGTGGATAGCCACCATTGCAGAATCATGGTTAGAGTTGTGCCATGAATAGCCGTCATTTCGAGCAGACCCATTTTTGACGTATCCTTTGGAGTTTTGACCTCCGGACGAGGATCCAGATCTCTGATTGGAGTATTTGATCGACACAACTAGTTGTTGAGTTGTTGCCTCAAGGCGGCGAAGGTAAGCATCATGCCCAATGACACAACGATTGTGATTAACAGCAAGTATACTGCCTCGTTGGTAGTAATAAAAATATCGATCCCATAGGGAATTATCCGTAACAATGTCTATCAAATCCACAACTCTTTAAACCAGTGAAATGATTAAATAAAGGTGATTGCAAGAAATGTAAAGGCTGAAAATGTAAATTGCAATAACTAAAGTACGAATCCTCAAGTGCAATCCTCCACGACAAGTGCTACTCAACAACCACTCCAAGTATTATGGAACAGCAGTGAGGCAGGACACATCCTTAAGATCGCTGAACTACTTCCGCGGAGTAAACATTGGAGGTGATCAGAACTAGTACCAAGGCTATGAAGGGATACGTTGCAACAGGTTTGAGAATTATAAATGTAAAGAGAAGACAGTAATTAATATGAAAAATGCTAAGACGGTAAGTACACCGTTGGCTAATCATTTTTCATTAAGTCACTCACAGTCTCCCAGACGGTAGAGGAGATGAAAAAGATGAGTGGAATACCGTATGCTTCGGTAGTCGGTAGCCTGATGTCTGCGATGATTACTATAAGGCCTAATATTGCTCATGCAGTAGGTGTGATCAGTCGTTACATGTCTAACCCTTGAAAAGAGCATTGGGAAGCTGTGAAGTGGGTTTTCAGGTATTTGAAAGGAACGTCTAGTTTGGGTTTATACTTGGGTCAGACGGAGCCTGCGTTAACAGGGTATACGGACGCGAACATGGCTGGTGATATTGATTCCAGGAAGTCCATGTCTGGTTTTTTATCACGTTTGCAGGGGGAGCAGTGGCTTGGCAATCACGTCTGCAGAAATGTGTTGCTTTGTCAACAACTGAGGCCGAGTACATCGCTGCTACAGAAGCATAAAAAGAATTGCTCTGGATGAAGAAATTATTGACTGAGTTGGGTTTTGAACAAAGGAGGTATGTTTTGCATTGTGATAGTTAGTGTGAAGAAATTCTTCATTCCATTGTCGTTTGAAGCACATAGATGTGAGGTATCATTGAATACGGGATGCTCTGGCTGAGAAGCAGTTTGAGATGGAAAAGATTCATACAGACGTGAATGGGGCTGACATGATGACAAAGGTCTTGACTTCAGAGAAGTTCAAGTTTTCCTGTGATTCAGCAGGTATGACTACATTCACTTGTCAAAACTGAAAAGGGGGGGTTTTGTTGAGGTTTTCAACTTTTGTCAAGTCTACATCTGGGTGATCAGATGTAGAGCACCGTTTGGTCTCTGCTCAGTGAGATGATTGGTCTGCAGAGGAAACTCAGTCGTTAGTCTGATCAGACGTGAATTCTTCAAGTGTTGATAGATGGTGTCACATTTGAGTTGGCTTGGTGATAGCCTAGTCTAGTTCTGAGTAGACGGTGTTTGGCACTCATAAAGTCAGACGGTTGAAAGTCTGCAGAAGTTGAAGCTACGTTTGGTGGTGTGAATACCAAACGCAGAGGACCAAAGATCCAGTGAGACGTGAGTCAGTTAGTTCCTCAGCCAGACGTTGTTGTGACTACTGAGGACCAGACGTGCTCCTACACCTGTTCCACTGTTTCTATTTCTAGTTTGTTTTGTTCACGTGTCGTGGTCCCCACTCTTGTAACTGCCTCTTGTGTTAGTGACACGTGTACATGGTCCCCTCCCCTAGCTAGTTTATTAGTATAAATAGCTAGAAGTAGTCAGTTAAAGAGTATACTTGAGTTCTTCAGATTTGTATTCTCTCACTTAGAGTTTTTCCTCTAAGTGATTCTCTGTAATTCCGCCATTGTTGAGTGTGAAGCAGAGGTGCATAGATCACATTGATCTATTGCTGAGATTACGATTCCAATTCTTGTGTGTGATTCATTGTTTGCTTTACTTCATTATTGTGTGAGCTCGAGGAGATCATTCCGCTGGTGATCGTGATCGTATTGCCATGATCGTCATTCCTCATCAGCTTTCGACCGTGGTGTCGTGGACTTGTTTTCAAACCGTGGAATTTATATTGGTTGGATTGATGCCTTGGCCTACGGGCTTTTATAGCCTTTATGGTAGACTTATAAACTTGAGATATGGATTTGGATTTCATGTCCTTGGAGTTCTTCTCTTTTAAGAAACTAAGGCCAACTTCGGATGTCACAACGACCTTAGGTTCTTCCGTTCGCGACGGAGTGCCTAAGACGGTTACCTCTTAATGTTACATGGTCGCAGCTGTCGTACTGGAATATATATCAAGTAGGTGTTACTAGGGTACCCTAGCGGAGTAAAATTTTGCTATGACATGCCTAGCTAAAAGATAGCCCTGATCCATGAGAAGTTGTTGACAGCTCAAAGTCGCCAGTAGAGTTATGTCGACCACTAACGCAGAGAGCTTGAGTTCCAAGTTGGTGATAAGGTCCTTCTCAAGGTATCTCCATGGCGAGGTACGATCCGTTTTGGGCTGAAAAGGAAGCTTAGTCCCCATTTAATTGGACCATTTAAAATATTAGATAGGGTCAGAGCAGTTTCATACTGATTAGCCTTGCTACCTAGTTTAGCAGGAGTGCACAATGTTTTCTACGTCTCCATATTAAGGAAGTATGTGCATAGCCCGACCCACGTGATTAACTTTGAGCCGTTGCATGTGAGGGAAGACATGACCTATGAGGAGCAACCAGTGGAGATTCTGGAACATAAAGACAAGGTTCTCCTAAACAAGACTGTTCCGTTGGTTAAGGTTTTGTAGCGGAATGAGGTCATCGAGGAAGCCACTTGGGAGTGGGAGGATGAGATGCGCGAGAAGTACCCACACTAGTTTTGAGGTATGTTCTTGCTTTGGCTTTTGAGTTGAGTTGTTTTGAATTTCGAGGTTGAAAATCCTTTAAGGGGGGAAGGATGTAACAATCCATGTTTTATTTAACCCGATTTGTTTTAAGACTTGAAAACCGACTTAGACTGATGGGAAGAGGAAGAGACTTGTTACGTGTTGAGATTGGGTTCAAGACCCACTAGGGGATATTTTGACTCCCTTTTTGATTTTTGTCCCATTTAATTAGATGGGCAATTACCAATTTGCCCTCATTTGGGTTTAAGATAATCCCTAAACCCCCTTAAACCCTTATTCTTCCTCATTTCCTCCTCACTTCCCACATGTCACTCTCTCTCACTCCCCTTCCTCTTCACTTCACTTTTCTTCTCTTCCATTTTTCTCATTATTGGAGATGAATCCAGAGCTAAGGAGGAGATTCATCATCAAGAGGAGATCAAGATTCACCCCCCCCTTTTGAGCTAGGTTTTGGGCATTCTCCACCCAAGGTGAAATTTTTGGTTGTTTCATGTGTTGCGTTAAACCCATGGATGATTCTGAGATTTAAGAGTTGGAGCATGACATTGGGATGTTGATGAAGATGATACCCAAGTGAATCGGTGTGGAATCGTCGTTTGGTTGTCATTTGGGAATTTTGTGTGATTTTTGTATTTTTGATTGTGTGGAATGTTAGAGCAAGATTTGAGGCATGTTTTGGGGTGTTGTGTGTGTCTTGGATGTTTGTGTAGGTGTTAGAATCCATGAAGCATTGATTTGGTGATGTTTGGTGAGAAGTGAATCCATGGAGCACGTCACCAACTATTATTTCAGCCACCAAACTCATGGGGATGCCCTCGAGGACGTCCTCGAAGTCCTCTGGTCTCATTTGCCATTTTCCCTAAACAGTGGGGGACGTCCTCGAAGACGTCCACAGGAACGTCCCCAGGCTGTTTATAGGGGGTGACATCCACGAGGACGTCCCAGGACTGCCTGTTCACTCCTTTTGAGATTCTTCTTCGCATGTTCGACGTGCGGGCTGGTTCCTTTGATTGTTAAACACTCTTAGGAAGAGAGTTCATGTGTAGACATCATTTAGAGACTAAGAGTTGATGATGGATTAGTAAGACGTTTCTTGTTTCACGACTCAGGTTCCGACATTGTCTATCGTGTTTGGTGAGTATGAGATAGAGAACTAGATCTTTCGACACACCAGGTGAGGGGATGTACACATAGCCTAGTCTTTTCATTCACGTGATTGATATCCTATTTTCCTTATATCCGTTGGCATGTGCGGTACTGCTATATTGTCCGCATGCATGTTTCTTTGCCCGATCCTCGGGTCATGGTCGTGTTTATCACTATTCTTTGATTCCAGCTTCGGCCTAGTTTTGTTGTTGGCATGTGGACCTTGTATAACTCATGTGATTTTCATTCTGGTTACTATATGGTATTATCACGTTTTTACATGACTATGTGGTGTAGAAGTGTTATACCCGTGCCTTTATTTTGATTTAAAAATATTATTTTGGGCCTTTATTCATTATTATATTGATATATTTGTGATTATATTAATATTCTAGTGCATAGGATAATTTTCGGGATTTTTACCCTAAAGGGGTAAAATGGCCATTTTGTGACCGGATCTTCGGATTTTGATAATTTTGGTACCGTTGCGATCGTCTTGGAAAATGGAAAATTTAGAGTACTCATTTGATGTGTTTGGAATGGTTTAGAGGCTTTATTTTAATGTTGGTACAACTTTTGTTAAGAATGGTTAAGGTTAAACTTAACCATGGTTAGTTATGGCTTAACCATGGTTAAGGGAGGCTTGGTTAAGGTTTATGTTTCTGTATTTTGAAGTTTGGGGCAGAATATCACAACCCCTATTGTTGACCAAGTGCGGATAAGCATGGGTTAAGCAAGTAGGCAACTTGCCCATGACACCTCATGCTTACTTTTGTATAACCTTGAAGTTTGGTGGGCTGGATTTTGATCAAATCTGATCATTAGCTAAGTAAGAGGAAAGAGAGCTAGTAGAGAAAGAGAGGAGAAAACCGAGAGAAGGAGAAGGAAAAGAAAAGGAAAGAAAAAGGAAAGGAAGGAAGAAGAAGAGGAAAAAGGAACTCTACCTAGCTTGTCTTGTGTGAGCATAAAGAAAGACTTTGGGAAGCTTGAGCTTGCTTATCCTAGTTGAATTCAAGAGGTATAAATCCTCTCTTCTACTTCTTGTTGGTTGTATTTGGCTTGGAAGTCGTAACATAAGGAAAAGTTATGGTTTTAAGAGCTTTAATGCTCTATGTGATCTTTCACAAGGTGAAATAATGAACCAGAGGTTGTGTGAGCTTAGAGATGGTTCCAACATGATTGTTACATATATATTGATGTGTTGGAGCTGCTAAGTGAGCCTTAGTATGCTTGGATTTGGTTTCAAACCATGAAAAGTATGATTTGAGGTGTTTTGCCCATAAGTGATTTTTAATCTTTTGGAATCATGAATTTGATGTTAATATAGCTTTATAAAGGTCTATACATGTTGTATACATGTATTTTGACATGTTTAAAAAGTTAGATTTGAAGTTGGGTTGAGTTTTGGCCAAAATCGTGCAAGGACAATGTGTTGGTGTTTCTGTGCAGCAGCCACGGATGTCCGGCTGGAGTTCCGATCGTGATGGACGTCTGGATGGAGGTCCGGTGGTTCTGCTATTTGCCTTAATGTGTTTTGTTGAGTTCCTGTTTGTTATAAATAAACCCAATGGGTTTAAAGGAAGCTGTGAACATGCATTTTGAGGGGTTTAAGACTTGCTCAAGGGTTGTTAAGAGGGGTCAAGGATTTGTGTTAAGGTTATCCCTTCATGTGATATTCTAGCACTATAGTGATGTGCTATTTATATCTTTGCTCAGGATTTGACTTCAAGCAGCAGTAGAGTACGTGGGGACTTTTTGGTGATTGTTACCAGCTGCTACAGGTAAGGGTAGGACAAGGACTTCCTCTTGGATTTTCTATTTGACTATTTGGGCCTTGTTTGAGATTTATATGGTTCATTGATTGTGATCATGCATTTCATTGTTTGTATGATTTTCTAGAGATTGACTTGCCATTTCTGTTTGCGAATGACAATTATAAGGCATGATGAGATGTTATATGTTTCCATTCCTTGTATCGGAATGAATGGTGTTAAAAGGACTTATGTTTCCCATTCCTTGCATCGGAATGATTGAGGGCCGTTGTTTTAAAAAGAGGATGAATCATGTTTAGAAGGGCTCGGTCATGCCATTTGGTACATACGTTCTGGTGAAATGCCAGAGTGTACACAAGTGTCTGTGGTCGAAACTACGAGATGGAGCCTTAGCCTTGTATCGACGAAAGCCTGCCATGCTCTCGTTCTCTTATATGATAAGAATTTAGGGAATCCCTTAGGTTATAAGTCTATAAATGACATTTCCATACATGTTCTCATGACCTTGTGTGATAAGGAAATTGAGATGTATGATTGGTATGCTTCTGTGTGAAGTATTTGAGCATGTGTTCATTTAAATTATATATGGCATGGTAGAACTAAAGTGATTTCAGGTATGTTAGTTATTACATGATTTGTATGACTCGCATGACCTGGGTTGGGATTTGGGAATAGGATGTTTACCTTCGGGTTGCATTACCATTGTACCCTTCACCCTTGCATAGCCATTGTATGATGGCTGACGGTGCTACACCGATTGATTTCAGGTTCACAAGATGCGACGTAGCTGGATGCCGAGGAGGGACAACGTCATGCCTCTTAGGACTTTTCTTTTGCTTTTGAGTCAGACTTCCACTGTTATGTTGGATTTTATACAGCCGTATACTGTAGAGTTTTCATGCCCACGCGGTATTTGGTTATGTATCATATGTTTGTTTGATACTTGAGGTATTTATGGTTGTTTGTGATAGTTTTTATCATTAACTTGACCCATAGGCTTCAATGACCCGTGGACCGGTTCCACGGGTTATCGCGGGTTTCACCCCGACCGGGTTAGGGTGTTACACGCCCGTGTTCCCTTGAACACTGCCTTGTCGGGCTAGAAAACATGACCCTGCTTTTCTAGCATGGTCGTGTATTAATTCATCATTTTTGCACCAAATGTTCAACATTGCACACGGCCAGGCGGTGTCCACGGGCACGGCCGAGCCCAGGCCAAGTGTGCGATACTCGCCCGTTTTGCTCCGTTTTCGATTCTCGTCGAGTCGTGTTGCATCCTAGGCGTCCTAGGGAGTTCGTTAAGGACTCTTGTTGACTTGTTTCATGATTAGCATGCCCAGATGATGTTAGTGACATTTTTCTCCTCGTGTTGGTTTTTAGGCGAGGACGTGATTATGTACGGAGTCTCGTGATTTGGATTCTTGCTTGGCTTGCGGACTCTAGCATACAGGTGAGGGGTGTACACATTATTCATCCTTTCTCCTCTCCTTTGTTGACCATATTCTTCATTGACTACCTCTCCTCCCTGTTTTCATTTACGCACAGTTCATGCTCTGTGTCTGATTTCCTGTCCACACTTATGATTATGATTTTAAAGTATGCCATGATTTCTGTTTCGATTATTGTTATGCGACATGCTCCCTTTTGGCTTTACTTTGGCCTTGTGAGTAAAGTGTGGACTTTGGCGAGGTAACCTCAACATGATAAATGAGAAAGGATTGAAATTACGATC
>JAOWBR010115450.1:2337-14173 GCA_028571145.1 Dionaea muscipula
CGCGTTTCGCGGGTCGGCGTCGGGGTCCGAGTCCGAGTCGGGGTCCACGGTCTTAGATGATTTTAACGACCGGAATGTTTTTCATACCAACTATAAAAATTTAAGATTATTTTTAAAAATTTTAAAATATAGGATCTAATTTAATAAAATGGTGAAAGTATTAGAATTTTTTTGAAATTTTCTGGATATATACCCATTTCCGTCATTTCATTCTCATCGTTGTCGGGAAATAACCAATCACTCGCACTCTTCCCCTTCTCCTTCCGTTTCGCTTCAGTTTCATCGTCTCGAATTCGAGCTTCGTCTGATCTCTGCATCAATGGCGGCCACTCTCATACGGCGGAGCATCTCGAAGCTTTCACCATCCGCAGCGCCAGCATCCTCCCTGATCCTCAGCCGCCTTCACGCGACCGAAGCCCAGTCCCAGCAAGTCGAGCCCAAGGCGGCGCCAACAGCCATAACGAAGACCTTCTCCATCTACCGCTGGAATCCTGACAACCCATCGAAGCCCCAGCTCCATAACTACGAGATCAACCTCAAGGAATGCGGGCCCATGGTCCTGGACGCCCTGATCAAGATCAAGAACGAGATCGACCCTTCCCTCACCTTCCGTCGATCCTGCCGTGAGGGGATCTGCGGCTCCTGTGCCATGAATATCGACGGGTGTAATGGGCTCGCCTGCCTCACGAAGATTCCTGATGCCAGCAGCGGCGTTACCACCGTCACGCCGCTGCCCCACATGTTTGTGGTTAAGGATCTGGTGGTGGATATGACCAATTTCTATAATCAGTATAAGAGTATTGAGCCGTGGCTGAAGAGGAAGAACCCGCCCTCCACCAAGGGGAAGGAGATCCTGCAGAGCAAGGAGGATAGGAAGAAGCTTGATGGGATGTATGAGTGCATCTTGTGCGCTTGTTGCAGCACTTCCTGCCCTAGCTATTGGTGGAATCCTGAGTCTTATCTTGGACCTGCTGCCTTGCTTCACGCTCACCGGTATTTTTCTCAATCTTTTCTTTTACTCTGACTCTTAATTTTAATAGAGATCATCTGCATGACAACACTCGTCTCTGATTTTGAGCTATATTCGATTCCATGTTACCTTCTTTTGTTTTTTTGGAATTGACCTTCATACAATTTTGCCTGCCATTCTTATTGTCTCTTATTATATGAACTTGTTATCGTTTTGCTTTCGAGCTTGTTATTATGCGGGGTAACATTGTATGCAATGATCACAATCTTGTGTACTTGATTTTCAGAATGTAGATGCCCTGATCATTGATTTGATAGTAGGTGAACTGGTGAAGTATCTTATATTTTTTTACAGCGGCTTGTCTTGATAGTTTGTAGGTGTTGACAGGGGATGTTAGGGCTCACTCAGGTTGGAACGTAATGGCTCTGACTTGGTGTCTCAGGGTGAGTTCGTCCTAGGACAAGGCGTGTACCTTGTACCTTCTGGATCGTCCTAAGGTTGGGCGAACTATTGAGTAAGTCGTGATGATACGGCCTCGGTCTGTGACAGATGGGCGTGAGCTTTGGACGAAGTCCTCAGCCTAGGACACACGATGGGAACGTGGTCAGTTGAGATGTAGATAATGTAATTGGCAGTTACTTGAGCAGTTAAGGCACGATTCCAAAACGTGCCTATGGCCAGGGTGTATTGGCATGTCATGGAAGGATGGATTGGTAGTATGTGGTCTATCGGCATGAGGACAGTTATGGGGAAGTTAGGCCATATTCAGGTAGTTGGCCCACGTTCTAAGACGTGGGTAGTTATCGTGTAAACCACTCAAGTGTGGGTATTTGTATGATTGTCAGAGTTCTGTAATCATGATCATCAATATCAATCAACATCTATCTTTTACCTCAGCAGTGTCGTTTATCTTGCATACTAGTATTAGCCATTAGCAGTAATCCTTAGTCCTAGCTTTAAAAACCAACCGAAACCATTTCGGTTACCCGGTATAGAGCGGATTCCTCCTCCGGAACCCAATTCCAGCGATTGCAAGAGCGCAACTAGCCAACACTCTTTGGTAACGTCAACCGTAGGAACCAAATCTAGTGGTTTTGGGTTCAAATGATGTTTTGTTAGGGACTGAATTTCCAGAAGAAGGTGCTGCTCCTGTTGGGGTGACAGCTTTATGGATTGGTTGTGGCAAGTGAGTTTGATTCCTATACTGTCGTCTTCTGGATTTTAGAAGTGGAATAATCAATAGGAAATGTTGGGAATGTTTCCTTGAGACCTTTCCAATGAGGGAGAATGAGTTCATGAATGGGTTGATGATCTTTAGCAAGTTAAATGGAAGAATACATTGTCTTCAATAAGTCAAATTGGTTCTCAGGATTTTTTGACATGATGACCCTTGTATATAATTTAATTTAATTGCTTTGAAGCATCTTTTTGGCCATCGCCCTTTGAGTGTTTTCCTGCACGAAGTCCCAATAGGCCCAATGCTGTTTACTCTGGGGAAAAATATATGGCTGAGCTGTATGGTGACATTTGGTTTGGATGAGAATAAAGTAATTGAGTAGGATAAATGCATGGATGGAAAAGTAAAACCTTTTGTCTTATCTTTTTTTCTTTATCTTAAGCATCAGGGTTGGTTAGGAAGTTGGTTTTTTCTTCTTTAGTTCTTTCCCCATGCAATTTTCTCTGCAATTATTCGTGAAAGTTTAATCTGGTGAAAGCAAAAAGGAATGCTTGTTTTTCATACCTAGTCCTCCTATTGTTTCTACTTTCCTAAACAAATGTAGCTTACATATTTACATTTAGAACAAAACCAGTTGAGTTGATTAAAATTTTATTCATGATAATGTGAATGGTGTGGGGTGTATGAAAGAAATCTGTCTCCTCCTCGTCACTTTCTTTTTTAATTTGTTCAGGACATTGATAGAACCAACTATAGTTTTTTAGGTTTTAAATAACCCTCCTTTTTAACATTCTTAGAGCAATCTACACCTAGGATAGATCCAGGTATGTTTTTTGCTTATTAAATAAAACATGAACTGTAGTTTCAGATTCTCTCATCCTGTATTTATAGGACATTGTTGAAGGGCCTTTTAACTTCGTAGATTCTGTGGGATTTTCTCGTTGTGAAAACATCCAGAAAGTTTCAAATGACTAGATATACTTCTTGTTTCATGAATTGATTCATAGCCTGGCTTGGCTGGGTAGTTTTCATTCATGAGCATATTGCTACATGGTTTTTGTTCTAATGGATGTAAATTCCCTGCTTGATAAGATTACCTTATTCCTGCTGTAGATTGTTCATATGTTTTGCTTGTGTCAGGTTGTCCCTTATTATGTTGTTGCCTTCCGTCAGGATCTCACTACTTGAATGACCTTTTACTTCTATATTGTGCCAAAGATTCAGCTTAGTCTCCATACAAAAGTCCTTCCCTTGTATCAAGCAAAACTCAAAATCCACGGTAGCACTCTGCGAATTAGTGAAAATTTTAAATTTGCACATCCTGTTTGCATAACCCATTGTCCATTATTAAATTAATAAGGCATAAACATATGGGTATTTTCTTCCACTATCTTTTCACTTGATAAAATTGATCCAACGCTGTAAAGATTACAGCTGGAAATGTATTCTATATGATATTTAAAATCTACTAGAGCCCTGGATCTTTAAGCGGGTTGCCAATATCCTTCTATCTTCAATTAGCTTTTGGTCATCCATTATCTGGAGCCTGCTTCACAGGACTCAACATCATCCCCCCTCACTCAGCTACTGTCATGGTGGTGAGGAATGATTATGATTCCATCACTTGTGTATCGACACCTGGCGTGTCTCACTCTCTGGTAGGAGCATCCGCTTCCTGACAGTGTTCTAATTCCGTTGTGTTGCTTGGCTGATACAGGTGGATAGCTGACAGCCGTGATGAGTATACCAAGGAGCGGCTAGAAGCTATAAATGATGAATTCAAGCTGTACCGTTGCCACACTATATTAAACTGTGCGCGAGCCTGTCCCAAGGGACTGAACCCCGGAAAGCAGATCCAGAGCATCAAGCATCTTCAGCTCGTAAACTGAGAGGATATCTATGCATCTTCGGGACATTAATGGGAATCTACTACTCGTTATAAAAGAAAGTGAGTCTGTTCTCCAAAATTGTGATTGACAGGCATTTGTATCTGTTTATTTAATGAGTAATCTGTGGTTTTAGGTTAAAGAATATCTCGGGTTGTAATAAAATGCACTCTAATTACCGACATGCGCACTATTGTGTAGGCAATGCTGATAAATTTGAACATGATTGGCTTGCGGCAAATGCCACTGGTGAGCTTGACCTGATACTTCTTTTTAATCTCCTTGCAGTCGGAGTCACAGTTTCAGAATCAGCAATATGGTTGTCAGCTGCCATGACTTCTTGTTGTAACCTTCTTTAGTATGAGAATTGAGATCCAATCCACGCTTTATGGAAAAATGTTGCAAATACTACATGTCTGCTCCATCTTCTTCCGAAGGATACCCATTACATCGATTCGGGAGAGTTATTTTGCAACAGAAAATATATCCTATGATATAATATAAATAGATCTAATCACTCTCTGATTCTAAACCGACAGTTCCGGTTCTGAACCGTAATCAATTCCTTAGAAAAAAGGTCGTCCCGGTTCCCCTATATTTGGAATTGGAAACGGTAGTTAAACCGCCCGGTTCCAAAAATAAGCTGCTGTTAGTGACAACCTGTAACTATAGCAGGTCTTCCTCTTTTCAAATTGGCCCCCTTGGCCAAATAGCCATTTTTTAATTAAAAAAATGGTTATTTGTTTTTCGTTAAATAAAAGTGATTTCATTCAGGTTTTCTCTACGACAGGTCCTTTAGCTCTCTTACTCTTTTACTCTCTTGCTCGCATTATTGTCTTGATATTTCATTCAAATATGTCTTTCTCACGAGATGATCGGGGAAATAGTAGGTGAGATTTGAATTTTTTCCCACTGTCTATCCCCTTTTTTTGTAACTCAAAGATGATCAAACTCAAGGCTCTCAACCTTATATGTTCGATCCAAATTTTCGGCCGAAATTATTTCTTCTGATCGTGGCAAAATGGACCAGATGAGGAAGAAGATCCCCTTCTGACACAAGGAAACTCTCAGTCGTATGCACAATTAACTACAAATCCGACATATTACAAAACATTTTAAGAAGATATTAAGACCCTGTTTGGTTTGGACAGTTTCATGTTTTCTATGTTTTATATTTTGTAGAAAACAGAAAACGTGTCTGATTTAAATTTTCTGTTTTCTGTTTTCTCAAAACAGAAAATAGTTTTCAATTCAAAATCTTCAAAATGCAGAAAACGAAGAAAAGTTGTTTTTTGTGTTTTCAACAGAAATTCTCAAAATATCCAAAACAAGAAAAACGCTCAAGCGCTGATAAATTATAAATTATAAATCGCAAAATATAAATTATAAACCAAACAAGTTTTCTCAAAACTGAAAACTTAAAATTAAAAATAGAAAACTAAAAACTAAAAACAGACAAACCAAACAACACCTAAGTATTCCTAACGAAACTAATAGATTTAAAGTGATTTGCAATTATTGTGGACAATCATTTGAGTTTAAAAGCGGAGGTGGATACGTGACATTTAGGAAGAATATGATTCCAAAGTATCTCGTAGAGTGATATTGATAGAAAACAAACACAATTAGCTGGTGTTGAAACTACTCCTACTAAATTATTTAGATATTTTTGTTAATGTTTATACATTCATTAGCTAGATTTGTTTATGTTAACATCCTGCTTTTAATTTTGGTGAACATTGAATTTTGTTGATTTTGCTCAAGAGTGTATGGACTGTGAAACGTGTTTCCACACTACCTTTACACATTTTGTTCATAAATTATATAAAGATAGAAAATAAGAACTGACTCAATTTTTCTTTAATTTAAAAGATAATTATGTTCTGATGTGTGGTGGAGTGATTGTTTTCGAATTAATTCATGTGTTTGTTACTTGTTATTTTATTGATGATAATTGGATGTTGCAAAACAAAATTGTATTCCGCCCCCCTCTATATGTTGGAGAAAATTTTTTTGGCTTGTACATTTTAATTATACAAGAGTTTAATTTAGACTTTAAAAAAAATTATATTTCTTTTGATAACGCTAGTTAGTGCTAATACTGCTTCTTGATTTGGAAATATTTTGTAAACATGGAGACACATACGTTGACAATTGGACGGGAGCTGCAAAGTGAACACAAAAAAATTTTGGCACATGACACCTTAAAACTATATGACGATATCAAAAGTGACACTAATACTGTAGGAAGCATCAACGATTGATCCATAGAGGTAAGAGCAGTGGCTGGCGGATCTATTCATTGGTTTGGGAGGCAGCTGCACCCCGTTCTAAAAAAAATGTTAATAATAATAATAATAATAACAATAATAATAGTCAAGCTAACGTTGCCCACTTGCCCCCCACTTTCTTCTTTTCTTTTTCTTTTTTTCCCTTTCTTTTTTCTTTCTCCCTCACGTGCTCTAGCTCTCTTGGCTCCTAATTTGCTGTTTTGATTTTGTTGGTTTTGTTTCTGACCTTGTTCTTGATTTTGTTCATACTTTGATTTTTCCTGATTTTGTTCTTGCTTTGATTTGTTGATTTACTTGGTTTGTAATTTGTTGATTCCTTGATTTAATTTGTTCATTTAATTCATTGGTTTTGTAATATGATCCTGATATGTTGATTTGTTCCTACTTTAATATGTTTTGATTTCATTGATTTGTTCCTGATATGTTGTAATTTGTGATTCGTTGGTTCCTAATTTATTTGGTTTTGTAATTCGTTAATTTGTAGTTTGTAATTTGCTGATTTGTAGATTTTATTTTTGTTAATTGAATTTGTAATCACGATTTTCCTCCATTATAAGTGAGGATTTTTTTTTTTTTAATGAAAAAGTTGAGGTGTCGCTTTTTTTTTTTAGAAAAACTTATAATTTTTTTAATCGTCCCCTCATTATAAAAATTCTAAATCCACCCTTGAGTAAGAGGGTTTAGACGATCGATAAAACAAGTAAGAGAACTACGTGGGTTCTGATTCATCTACTTCCTAAGAAATTGAGTTCAAACCATTTATTGAGTAAGTGTTTAATGATTTTATTACTTAATTATTTTTATGATGATGTATGATGACCAATATTTAACTAAGTATCCAAGTTAAGAAAAAGTTTAATTATCCTCAAAATCAAACTAGAACAAGATGTCAATTGTGTCCTGGGGATATAAAATTGTGTAAAATATGAGAACAAATTTACAAACAGCTGATCTGATAGTAAACTTACTTAGAAATGGCTGAGTAAAATAATCAAATCACTCAAACAACTAACTAGATGATGAGCCAGTGGGAATTTGATTTGACCGGACTGCATGATCACCTTAGGAGCATCTTCAAGCGTAGATGTAAACCTCGTTGTAAAATAAGCAACTGCTAAAATACAACCTAATACATGGAAATCCAAGCTCCAACCATAGATGTAAATGTGTTGTATAATACAATCTTTTATTCTGAGGATAGAAATTTACCACCATTGTCCTGCAGCTGAAAAAATTGGTGAGAAATATTTTGGGCAGTTAAAACTAGCCGTTGGAGAAAAATCAACCCATGGACAAACAACAGCATCATGAGAGAACAGAATCACACTGGAAAGGAATCCATGGGGTAGTAAATCTAGGGCTAAACAACAAAAAAAATCTGGACTAGAAAGGAGTTCACGGGAGGACAATAAATATTCCAAAATTTTGATAAATAAACCTGAAAAAATTTATGATTTGCAGAACCAAATCGGGAAGCAAACTCTTGCGGCAATCGGGGAAGCAAACTCCTGCACCGCCGCTGCACCACGCCACCATCAGCCAAGCCTACCTTTCACCAAAACCAGTCTCCATCGCTTCACCAGCACCGGATCCGACCACTCAGGCCGGCACACAGCCCTCCAAAAATCGGTGAAGATTTTCTCTCAAATTCTGTTTGGTTCAAATCAGAGAATCTTGGTTTGGTTTGTGGTTTGGTTTAAATTTTGTTTGGCTCAAATCAGAGAAGCAAATCGGAGAAGCAAAATTTGATTTGGTCTAAATTTGAGGGAAAAATAATCGAGGGATGGGGAAGCAAATAGATCGGTCTGTTATTTGATGGGGAAGCAAATAGATCTTAGAAGCAAATAGTCAGGGGAAAGGGAGAAGATAATGAAAAAATAAAGGGGATGTGGAAAAGAAAATTAGTTTATTTAAGATTTTATAATTTTATTTTTAGTTTATCATATTCAACGGAAAAAAAACATTTAGAATTTATTTTATGTAGTTGTTTTAATTTAATTTAATTATTGTTTAATTCGTTTAATTTGTATTATGATTGAATTTTATAAATGGATCTTCCATCATACAATTGTTAGTTGGAAAATTATACACAATATGAAGGTTCATATCAAGAACTCATGATGAGTGATGACATGCGATTTCAATATGGTGAGAGTATACCAAATTCATCTGTTGATCTTTCCATACGTGGAAGACCCGGTAACATGGTGCCCTTAGGTGAGAGTATACCAATATCATCGTTGTTTGGAGCCCTTAGATAACGTGGACCAAAAACATTAATAATAGTAGCAACAAATTCTCTAAGGCATTCTAGCATAGTGTTTTCTCCTATTCGAACGTACTCATCAATAGAATCAACTTGTTGGCCATATGCAAGCATCATCATTGCAGCTGTTACCTTTTTTTTTTTAAAGAAAATAAGATATGAACGTAATTGATATTAACAAAATAAAATAAACAACTGATAAACAATTAATAACTTTTGAATGAATGATAATCCAACAACTCCTATAACATCGGTTCGTTGGCGGAAGTAGTCATTGTGAGCGACTACCCCTTCCACAATTCGACAAAAAAGAGGTCGACTCATGCGAAATCTCCTTCGAAATAGATGCGGCGGGTATCTTGGATTCTCCAAAAAGTAGTCACGATACAATCTTTCAGTACCATTGTGTCGACCACGATTAATTACTCTATGGCCCAGAATAGAACCATGACACGTAAGTTGTCTTTGACGAACATTTTCTTCTTCTTGTATGACAGCTAAGAGAGCCGACTCTTCATCGTCAGAGTCGTCAGTATCATCGAAGATATTCTGCAGAATATCGGGATATCTAGTCATAATATGTAATTTAGAGGGAGAGTTTTGTAATGAAAATACAATTAAGGCATATCATGTTGGTGGCATTTATAGAAAAAATCGATATAGACCTTGGTGGAAATTATTTTAGCGCTAATTTATTTGGCGCGAATTATTTGGCGAGAATTATTTTTGACAGGAATTATTTTGATGCCAATTTATTTAGCGGAAAAAATTTTGGCGGAAAATATTTTAGTTGAATAATTTTTTAATTAAATAGAAAAAGATTATCAAAATATATTTACAACTCTAAATACAACCCCATTTACATGTTTCCCTTAAAATCCAAAATTTTTACAACCTCTACTTTTCATTATTCATGGTTGTAAACATAAAAAATACAACCTAATATCCATCCCCCTGTAGCAAATACGTGTTTGCTTATGGACGTCCAAGTGGGCTGACCCATATCATTATTGGACCCGATATTATCTGCTTAAAATAGCAGTAAATCTAATTAATATATTCTAGGAATATATCTAAATAGATATCGAGGGATTTACTTTGGGGTCCTCGCCTCCCTAATTGATGACGCACTAGAATCCACACAAAGGAGAGAGCATTCGATGTGGACAGCCAATCGGTTTTCTCGTGATTCCGATCTTCGCGGATAGAAGATAGAAGACCGAAGAAGAAGGCAAGATTCATTCGTCCGTAGTCCGATCGTTAAAGTGAAACTCTATACGCTTCCACTATACTTTCAGATATTTTATAATTGTACAATTTTCCACATGTACAATTGCTAACAGTGGTATCTGAGCCAAATATAGATCGGGCTCAGCGAATCAATTTTGCCATAGTATAATCAATCGTTAAATGGCCTCTCCTTTATTACTGTCCATGGCCTACGATAACAGTAATCGAAAGATTACACTTTTCTTTACAACTCACCGATGGAAATATAGAAGATCTGGAAAATCAGATCTGGCATAACATATACCCGGCCCAAATGCAATTAATCATGCGCTCGAAACCAGATCTGGACAACCAATCACCACCATGGAAGCAGATCACCGAGGTGGTGGCGGCGGCAATCGATTGCGCGGATGACAGCAACGACGCCAAGGCTCGCGACCACGGAGGCGCGCCAGAGTGATGAAATCGAACCCCCTCGAGCCTCTGGCTCTTCATTGGCTGTCGGGGAGGCAGAGCACAAGCGCGAGAGGGAGAAGCAGAGCGCCGTTGAACAGCGACAAAGGCCACAAATCGAATCGCCCAACTTGGACCCGCGCCGGCCACGCCTAGCGGCGGCGACGGAGGCGGGAGACGATGGCAGCGGGGCATCTGAGAGTGTCAAATCTGCGAGAAGTGAGGAGCGAGAGATTGATATATTTGAAAGACGCGCAGTGCGGCGGTGTCAAGTGGATTAGCAAGGTCACCGGCCAGCGGTGTGACGGCGTTTGTTATACCCAAAAATAAACCCGACGCGTGGATAATTCATATTGGGCCACGTGGACACATGTGCGACATGTATATTAATATATGCTTAATATAACTAATACTACTAATATATATATATATATATAGCATGTCGCGGGTTCTCTTCTTCCGCTTCCTCATTCGGCGAACACCGGGCTTCAGGCATGATAGAAGGCCGGCGAGCACCAAGCTCCAGGCGTGAGAAGACTGGCGAGCACCGGGATCCATGCACGAAGAGCCGACGAGCTCCGTTCACGGCGAGCCTTGTGCATGGCGAGGTGTCGACCAGCGAGCAGGGTGAGAACCGCGAGCAGTGAGCATGCTGATGATGATCCGTTCATGGCGAGCACGACGTGGCCAGGCGAGCATGCTGATGATGGTCCGCGGGCAGCGAGCGGCCAGTGGGCATGCTCCCTTCTTCCGCGAGCAGCGGCCACACCGAACAGCAGCACCATGCGAGCTAGCAGCGGGCACCTCCCCCTCCGAGCAGCGGCCAGCGGGCTGTGGAACCTCCTCCGCATGGGCGAGCAGCTGGCTTCTCTCCTTCCTCCGAGCAGCGGCCAGCGAGAAGCCTTGCATGGTGTTGATGAGCAGCGAGCAGCCGAGCTCTGATGGTGGTGCATGCGAGCAGCGATCACCGAGCACCAAGCCGGTGAGCACCGAGCTCCTCCATGCGTGGCGAGCCGGCGAGCACGAGGATGAGGAGAAGCCAGCGAGCACGAGATGCGTGAGGTTGGCGAGAACCGAGCACGAGCGTGTTGACGGAGTTGGCGAGCACCGAGCACCACGACGAAGCTGACAAGTCGTGGCCTTCTCTCCTCGGGCATGCGGGCAGCGAACGCATGGGGGAGATGGCGAGCTTCGAGCGTGGGGTAGTCGACGAGCGAGCAACGGGCGCGACGGAGGCTCCGCGCGAGCAGTGGCCGCGCCACCTCCTCCCTCTGCATGGGCGAACGGCTCCTCTCCTTCACGTGACGAGCAACGATCACGGAAGGACGTGTCCGAGTAGCGGAGCACGGTCGTATGCCGACGACGAATTTCGACGTTCCCGATCGTCCGTGGGCTTGGGCTATGTGGCTAGTGGGCCTAGGCCCGAGCGATAATTCTCGGTTTGCCCTTGGGTTCTAGAATGTTCCTGAGGTAGTTCAAGGACGACACGGTCATTTAACATATGGCCACTTTTGCCTCTATAAATAGAGCTCACCATGCTCTCATTCAGGTACGCTTGAATAT
>JAOWBR010115560.1:0-14171 GCA_028571145.1 Dionaea muscipula
TCGAGGACGTCCTCGGGGACGTCCGCACGACGTCCGCCGCACAACCTGGGATTTTGCAAAATTTTTCAACGGAGACAGAAACTTTTGGTGGACGTCCACGGGGACGTCCACGCCCGTACAAAACCGATTCCTGCATAATTCAACAGCAAGAAACTTATCCAAAAACCCACCAAAACATATACCACGAATCCTCAACTCATCTAAGTGAATCCAAGGCCTTAGAGGCCCTAAATGCAACCTCAAAACACTCATCACAACCTTCCAATCATGCTCCACACATCAAACCACTCAAAAATCCGAAAATCACATAATATGTTCAAATCACCACAAATCCATGAAATCACTCAAAACCACATGGAACAACATGAACCAAGGCATCAACTACATCCCATGATCATGCACAAGCCTCCACAACTCAAGCTCAAAGAAGAGATCAAGCTCACACATGCTCAAGAACTAAAAACTCACCTTGGGATGAAGATGATCAAGATCTCTAGCTCAAAGTGGGTGGATCTTGAAGCTCTTGATGTGATGAATAATTTGCCTAGCTCCTTGCTCCTTGATTCAAGCTAAAATGATGGAAAATGGAAGAGAGAGAATGAGGAAGGAAGAAGAAGAAGAAGATGAAGATGAAGAAGGTGGAGTGAAGAAGAAGAAAATGAAATGTGATGGTGGGATGGAAATGGAGTGTCGGGTGAACCAAATGAAAGAAGAAAGACAAGGGGACATGGGTGATAAATGAGGGGTCCTAGGGATTAAATGCCCTAGGGCCTATTGGTTTCAATGGGATTTTTATCCCATGTACAAATACCCAACAAGGAAAGTCTCCCACTAATGATTTAACCGGTCATTAATTAAACGAAAAAAAATGGACCGGGTTTTCTTAAAATACGGGTCGCGACATGCCTGCTGCTCGTTCGGAGCCGCTGCTCGCCCGGAGCTCGCTGCTCGCCCGGAGCCATTGGCCGCGCCATCTCCGCTACTCGCCAAGTCGCACGCAGGCCGCCGACTGCATGGGCTCACTGCCCGCGAGGAGTCCTGGCCGCAGGCAGGCCTCCGCTGCGCACAAGGGGCTCGCTGCTCGCTGCTCACACGTCCTCGGCTGGCCGCAACCACCAGCTGCTCGTGTGGGAGGGTAAGCATCCACAAGCTCCACTGCTCGCCACCCCGCTGGTCGCAAGACGGGGCCGCTACCCGCCATGCTCATTGGTCGTGTACGACGGTGATGGCCATTGTCCGGGCTTGTCTCATTCTTCACGCGAGGCAGCCGTGCATGGGCACCAATGTATGTTCATGCATGGCCATGCAAGGCCTACGTGGACAGGAACGTCCATGTGTCCATAACCGGGTCCACTCTCGCTCACGTGGCACGTTAGTCGTTGACCACGTGGCGGGTATTTTTCGGTGTATAACAGTCGCTATTTTTTTTTTCTTGACGGCTACACTCTTAAAAATAAATTTTAAACACATCTTCCGTTTTGGATGGTATCAAAACAGCTCAGAAAAGACTTTGGCATTAACTTTAGCACTAATCTTGGCTATGTAACTCCTCCTAATTATAATTGCGATAAATAGAACTTTAGAGACTATTTGGTTTGTTTTAAGTTTTTTGCTTTGTGTTTTGAGTTTTGTTAAAATAGAGAACATGTTTAGCTTGATTTTTTTTTTTCTTTTCTCTCAATTTTCTAAAAAATTGGGGGACGAGAAAGGGGAGGGGAGATGAAATGGGATAAAAATTCGAGTTTTGTTTTGAGAGATGATGGATTTTGATAAAAAAAATGAAAATAATAACTTAATTTTTCATTTAAAATATTCAAAGCAAGTTTTTTTTTTTTTTCGTGTTTTAAATATTTTGTATTCAAAATTGTTTTGTGTTTTAAGAAAATATATAATTTAAATCAAATACGTTTTTTTTTTAACATTTTAAAAAATGAAAAACAAAAAACACTTCCAAAACAATAAAATCAAACACAACCGTCCTTCCGTTTTTAGAAATTACAATTTTAGAAATATTTATATGGTAGTTGGATCTCTTTATTAATAGTAAAAACTATGCTGTTTAATGACATACCAAACTCAAATCTAACGAACATAGACCATGTTTTATAAATATATATGAATTTACCACTTCCTACATCACCTAAAAACACATGAAAATTGGCTCACAGAACTGTCAAGAATTAATGAAAAAGGAAAATAATAGAAATATCTGATAACGGTGGGGAGAGAAAACAGTGTGAAAGTGAGAAAAGAGGGAAAGGGGTGCCAAGGAGGGAATCAGCAAATCTAGGCAAACAAATCCACGACACTTGTTGCTGTTGCCCTTTCTGTTTTCCCTGTTTTATTTGTTGCCATTGTTTCCATTTCGTAATTGTTTTCCATCTCTGTCGATTCCCTCTGCAAAAAATTAGGGCTTCGATCCGGAAATAAATCGCATCGGCATCTCCCCCAAAGAGGCCCGCCAGATCCGAGGTTCTATCAATTGAGCAATCCTCACATTGTGATTCCCTCCTAAAGATGTTCACTTTCTGATGGTGTTCACTGTCTGCAGTCTTGGTTTCTGCGGATGCTAAATTTGAGGCTTTGATAGGTGCTGAGGTAGGGCGAAGCTGAACTTAAAACGATAGTTTAGAGCTTAGATTTTGTGATTTCATCTTCATTTGCTGCTATTGAACAGGAATGACATCTAGGGTTTCGTTGCAAGAGCTGGGTGTCAGTGAAAGGTTGGAAATTTTTCGGATTCAATGATTGGGTATTCGAGCTGCACCTTTTCTATCAGGTGGTAAGTTCAGTTTTCTTGCTACCATATTGCTGTTGTGAAGAACATACGGCATTTGAGCTGATGGTGGTTCCAGTTCAGCATTGCTTTGAGCTCAAGCTGTGCCCTTGTGGAATCGTGTTTCTCGTTTGGGAATGATTTAATTGCTCGCGTGGGACAAATATATAATTATGTGCATATTTGTTGTTGGATGCTGAATTAGATTCTTGGGGGTAGGATAGCTGTTTGCCATTTGGGGATTGTTTTGGTTTATGTCGGCACAGATGTTTTGTGTTGTAAGTCATTAATGCTCAAACTGGTTACTTAAGCATAGATATTGAGGAGGTCCGTTTGGTGACCGTTTTGACGATTTTGGGAACTATATGGATTTGTTGTAAGTGGCATTGAAGCAAAGAGTGATTTCTGTGGGGATGGCTCCTTCTCCATCTTTGAGACGCTCTCCTGGAAGGGAGCCTCGTGCAGATAATCACAAGAGAGGTCGTAGTCTTGAGAGTGGACTGAGCCTCAGGGAGAAAGATGATGATCTTGCACTGTTCAGTGAAATGCACAGAAGAGAACAAGAGAATTTCCTACTCCAGTCCAGCGACGATTTTGAAGACGTATTCTGTAATTCCTACTTCTCATCTGTTTCAGATTCCATTGTCAGTTCGTGTTACTTACAAGAATGATTGTTTATCAGTTATTTGATTGTAATAGTCCCCAGTGATTTCCTTAACCTCAAGTTGCATATTTCAGCTATGAAGTTGAAGTCATTACCAGATTTTAAGCTTGGAATCACCATTCCAGTCCGAGGGGAGAGCAGTGATTTGCTTAATGTGGATGGAGACAAGAATGACTATGACTGGTTAGTGATGCTTTTGATGTACCATATCTTATCTGTTTTCTAGCTGCGATATCTGCTACTTGGAATTTGTTGCTGCTCTGATATTGTGTTACTGTATCCAATGAAAAGGTTGTTAACACCTCCTGAAACTCCCCTTTTCCCCTCATTGGATGATGAGCCTGCTGCTGCCAATCCTGTACATAATGGCAGGCCTAGAAGCAGACCGGTCTCCACTCCAAGATCTTCCATGGTGATTCACCATCTTAGCTTGATTGGTTTACTGTACTTGTTATTGTCCTTTTTTCATGAAGTATCCTCTTTTATTCTGTGTCTATGTTTATGTTGTTTTACTATTGTTGTGATTATAGACGGAGAAGAGTTACAGAAGCAGTAGAGGCAGTGGTAGTCCTCAACGGCTGAGCCTGTCTCCTCGGCCCGGGAGTAGGACAGCACATGGAAGACCATCATCAGCCCCTCATTCAAGTCCCACTCCAAATGTACACCATAGCACTTCCTTGCGAAGACCATCTCCTCCACCTATCAAACCATCAACACCACCTCTGAGGTCTTCTACTCCTTCACCTCGGCGAACAAGCATTGGTTCTGGTGGTGCTGGGATCTCAACTGGGGTGAGGGGAACTTCCCCTGTGAGGACTGCTAGAGGAAATTCTGCATCACCAAAAGTAAGGGCATGGCAATCAAATATTCCAGGTTTCTCTTTGGAAGCTCCGCCAAATCTTCGTACTTCTTTGGCTGATCGTCCGGTGTCATACGTGAGGGGTTCTTCACCCGCATCCAGGAACAGTAGAGATTCGTCCTCTAAAATGGGCCGGCAGTCAATTTCTCCAGCTGCTTCTAGAAGCGTCAGCTCATTCCATATTCATGAGCGAGATCGACTTAGCTCTTATGGTAAAGCTTCTCCTGCTTCTTCTGTTGAGGATGATGCAGATTCTCTGCATTCTGTTCCCGTGAGCAGTTTGGATCAATCTGTGCCAAGAAGAGTGATCAGCGGATTTCCCAACAACCGTCCATCTGGTTTCTCCAAGAAACCTACTAAAACAATTTCCCCTAATTCAGCTCCAAAGAGATATTCTGACTCTGCTCTGCGACAAATGGTATAATGCCATCTGATGATATTAAATTAGAATCCACTAAGAAATGAACACATTGTGTGATATGAATGCACTTAAAACACCCTGAAAAGTATGCTCATTCTTTCATTCATGAAGTTGTGGGGGAATAATAAAGAGGAATGCCTATTGGATTGAATACAAGCTGAGATGCTTCATGAAACTTAAAACAATATTTTTCCTTTAATGCGGATGGGAATAAATCTTTTTCTGCTAGCTGCTAATTTTTCAGCATTTATTTCTACACTATAGGATGCGTATACTGTATTTTCTGCACAGACTGGAGATAGATTGTTCTTTGAACATACTCCCATCTGTCATCTCTTACATACCTAGTTTTCGGCGACATAGTTCATTTTTTTAACTTAATGTTCTTGTTTCATGCAGCATACCATCTGATGCTGTTCAGTTTTGTTGGCACAAATTGTCTGCTAAATAGTTCCTGGCCTATTTCAGGAGCCCATATTTGGCTAGTGTCATCTAGACAAATTTTAAGATTACCTCTTTACGTTGTGGGCCAAAAAATCCAGTATCATACCTTGTTAAGGAAACACAGGGACAAAAAAATGTGGCTTCTCTAAAAGGCGCACTTTCCATTGACAGCTATTTGAGAGAACTGAAGAAATCATTTTTGGCAGATAATTCCTGCTTGATGGGAATATCTGGTCATTTAAATTAACTTGCTTTGTTTGTCTAGATGTTGAGATTGCATATTGGCTGTTAATTGTCGATACGCAATTTGATTTTGCTTTGGTCGAATTAGATTTAATCCATTGGTCCTTGGATTTGACACTTTCTTTGGTGTCCTTTATAACCCTTTGAAGCTGAATTATTGACTAATTTTCTTGAACTCCTATTACATTTATCTTTGCAATTATTTAATTGGCAGCTTGAGCATATACCTAGGGCCACCCTTATATTTGTTCCCTGGTATGCAAGCTCTCCGCGACTAGTGTAAAGATAGGGGGAGGGTGTCTGCATAACTCTTGCATTCAAATGCAAAGAGGATGTCTCCCCATGTTGAACCCGTGACTAATAGGTCACAAGTGGAGCAGCTTACCCTTGCATTTGCGTCATCAATAATTAATGCAAATATTTTTATGGGTAGGAGAGTTATTTGTTCAACCAGATTTTTATCTCATTGGCTTCGCAGGCTTGCTTTTCCCCTCTGTGGCATGTAGTAGTGCGTCAAAGCTGCCGACGGTTGTCCATTTAGGCCTTTATAGGATGTGATTGGTATTTCCATGTTTTTTTCCCTAGAATAGTTGGTAGAAAAGATGTTTTAGGGATAATCACTACGAGGAATTACAGGAAAGATAACCACAAAGATATAGAATTTTGCATCACTAAAAGCTACATGTTATTGATCTTCATCTTCTTGACTTGTTAGCTATTCATTCTCTATCATATAGCGGCTGTATGAGCTGTCATGCAATCTCTTATTTAGAATATCTGTTAAGGGCTGGAATCGGTAGAACGCTACGAAGTAAAAGAATTAAGACAGTCATAAATAATGATGCTCATAATTTTATATCTGTGTTTTTTTGTTAGCATTTGGTTAGTCGGGTTTCATGTTCCCAACCACTTTGAGAAAGTTTTTGCATGCGCAGTGGACTTGATTTCCTATGCATTTGATTTTTATGGTTCTTCTATAAAAAGGTAGTTTGTATTGGTTATATCTTTTTCTTAAACTAAGTACTTCTGCACCATCAGTCTGACTCTGACTCTCTTCTTATGAATTATGCTACTTGATTTGAAAATTCCTCAGAACATGTTCAGACCCCTCTTATCTAGTGTCCCCAGCACTACCTTCCATAGTGGAAAAGCAAGTTCTTCGCATCGTGCTATGGGTTCATTGAACTCTTCATTCACCTCTAGTAATAATGCTAGTTCTGATCAAGCTACTGGTGGTGCACCTGATACTGAAGGGAGTGACCAATATCAGGATGATATGACGAGCGAATGTGAACAGGAAGCTTTTCGAGCTAATGAGTTCACCACCCGACTTGAAACCCAGGATGGACTGCTTTCAGATGACCATGATGACCATGAATTTCAATCACATCTTGGTGATCTTGAAGAATTTAGTCACGAGGATGCCCTGACTTCCAAAGCATTATACATTCCTGGTGATTCCATGAAAATTGGTAGTCCTGGGAATTCATTACTTTGTTCCAGATGTGGATGCAGGTATCTTGCTACTGAAGTCGCACAAAATGACATCAGCATATGTCTAGAGTGCCAGCTGAAAGAAGAAATTTCAACTGTCCCAGCGCCGGTTATGAGCATTGGTATTGCTCAGAACTCTTCATACCCACTAAAGAGGATGTCTGACGAGCATGAACAACAAAAAGAGGTGGAACCCCGTGTGGCTATTGGACAGTGGCCAGAAACTGAGGAGATGGGTGAATCATGGAATTACCTGCAGACTGCCTCCCAAGAAGAGAATGTAAATGCAGACCTGATTTGTTGTGGTGAGCCAACCATTGATTGCTTACAAGGCTCTCCTCCAGCATTAGTGGCCCAGGTCAGCATGCAGGTGCTTTCTGAGCGGTTAGAGAAAGGGCAATATCTGAATGTTTCTGGTCTATCTGATATGGTCTGTCAGGGTGGTGAATTACAGAAGTCTGCTGATGGTTCTCGTGCAAAAGTCAATATGGCTGAAGGTGTGGGAATTTCGGTACTACTAAAGAGGTCTAGCAGTGGTAAAGGTCCTATTCTACAAAGCAGGAATATCACAGTCAGTGCCATATCATATGAGGATTCTAGCTATGCAAGGGATTCAACCACTAGCATGAGAAGCTCCATTGGCTATGGTAGTGCCTCAACGTCATCTTCCATGGATTTGGCCGTGTCTAGACATGCAGAAACACTAATGCAGCGGCAGTTGAGCAGCAAGAGGTCTGACATGAGCTCGAAGCCTCAAAGCAATGAGTCTACCTACTCAGGTACTTCAGTTCATGTCTCTCAAGCTGTAGGTACGTCGACAAGTACATATGGAGAAGATTTTGAGGTAACTGCTGGCGATGCGAAGCCAATTTTAGACGGCTCTTCTGGGCTTCTTCCCGAGTCGTTGTCCGCCTCAGTAAATGCAGAATTGCTTGATATAGAGACTTTCTTATCCGGAAGAGCACTACCTGATGATGTTACTTTTAGTTGCAGCACAAGTTGTAGAGAAAAAGATGCCGATATCATAGAAATGTCTAGCTACAATGTCAGTACTCAATCAGAAGGTAATTCACTGGCTTCCATACCAGCTTATGAAGAGCATGTTTTGCATGAGATAGATAAACCGTTCCTGGAAGGTGTAGAGAGGGTTGCATACATAGAAGATCAAGATGTCATTCTTGAGACTTCGGTGGAGGAAAACACCAAGCCAGATGATGGTGCTGATGGAATGGAAATTACAGAGATTTTAGATGATAATTCTCTGGTGGTGGTGTCTGAAACGGATATTGATGATTTCCGTTCTAGTTCTCCTGTATCACAAACTGATATCACTGTAGGAGATGATTCTCAGCAGTCTTCCATTACACTTGATCAACACGAGGGGATCAAAGATTCAGTTCCATTTTCTGGTGATTCAGGTCTTCTGCATGGAATTGTTGGTACGCTTCCCTTTTCTATTCTCTGGTCAGCTGCTATGGTGTTGGTCCAATTGCATCGAGCTTATGGTTCTTAGGTTTTACAGAAAATTTAAGATGCTCGCTAATAACATCACGGAATACAACCTGAGAGTAGGATTTGTACCCTTTCTGCCATTAATGTGCCTTCATTGGCCTTTCCTTGATTCTTTTTTTGGAAAATCCTTTAGGGAGACTTTTGATCGTTGCCCGATTTGTTGATTTTTCCGTCTAAAAGTGCCTGAGATGGGTTGCCAAGTGCAAAGATCTGGTCATTGAGAACTTTCACGAGGACAATAAAAACACCGTTCACGCTTTCTCTCTTGCTCCACTCTCCTCTATGCCTATGACGTCATGGCCCAGCATGTTACTTCTCTTTTCGTTTTTGGCATCGTCTGGTCAGGTGCATTTAGCACCATGTATATATATCAGTCAAGATTCATGGGCATGTTTTTTTTTCATGTCTTTTGACATGATTGTAATCTGGAATGTTTTGAGACGATCCGAACTGGTGGTTACGTTTAAAATGTGTTTTTAAAGGTTTACATGTGAAATTGTCGAAAAATAAAATATCGAGAAGGGTTCCATCGTTTTTTGGGTCGATTTTGACACTATATTACACATCGGATTCGAAATGATTTGAAACGATTCGAACCGTTAGATGTGTTCAAAATGTCCAAAAAATGATTGCATTAGTTCCTCGGGTTTCAGTATGGTTGATTGTGTCTAAATATATTCGAGTTTCTATAGGTTCTTTTATTTTTTCGACCTTTTTTCTTCTTGGAGCTAATGTATTAATCCCTCGAGTTTTGGTAGGATTTCTTACATATACTTAAAAACACATTTTGAACACATTCAACGGTTCGGATCGTCTCAAATTATTCTGAATCCGATAGGTGTAATATAGTGTCAAAATCGGCCTAAATTACCCTGAAAAACGATCAGATGGAACCTTTTTCGGTATTTTTTTTTTCCGACGATTTCACATATACTCCCTTAAAAACACATTTCAAACGTATCTATCGGTTCGGATCGTCTCAAAATATTCCAGATTACAATCACGTCAAATGTAGTAGCTATTTATTTTGATCGTAATCAATAAAATGTGGAGTGATTTGACGTGGAGTGGGGTAAGTGAATTACTATGACCCATGTACTTGGGTACCTGGCATTGCATTTTGGCAGTTACAAGCCACAAAGCTGACTTATTGGCAGACAGTCAGTAGTCTATTACACATTCATTCTAATATGAAGCATGAAAAGGTAATTTGAGAAGAAGTTTGATTACGCAGAAACCACCCCGATAATTGTTAGCTCCCCACATTCGATAATCACACCGTATTTCAACTCCATGCATTTTGAATTCTAGATAATTCCCCAAAGAGGAGGCCAACTAGTTTTGCTTTTGCCTACTAATGGTCCCATATTCCATGGTAGTCCTTGCTCTAGATTGGAAACCAACTTGGCCATTATTTGCCCTTATCTGTCCTATCCTGTCATGGTCAGTTTCCTTTGAATCTGTCTGTGTAATTCCCTTTCTTTTTGTTAATCACTGTAAATTGTGCTATGTACTGTGACTGCCGAGCGGTGCCTCAGATTTTGGTTGCTTGCTGCAAGGAGTGCACAAGGCATTGCTTATTTATCCAACACTAATTCTGTCTGGTTATCCATTCTTCTTCTTGTTGCAAAGTTTGCCTTGTAACTAGGAAAGTTATGTGAGGCTTAATGTGATGGTTCATTTTGCATTATTTATCTCTTCATATGTTGTCGGCATAATAATAATAATAATAATAATAATAATAATAATAATATTTTTTCTTGTTGTAGTGGAGGACCAAGGAGGTAGGAGGACTAGAAGCCTGACGCTGGAAGAAGCAACGGACACGATTTTGTTCTGTAGCTCTATTATTCACGGCCTGGCATATGAGGCCGCAACTATAGCTATTGAGAAGGAGAAGGAGAAGGAAAAGGAAAAGGAAAAACTAGTTCCCTTGGAAGGTTATGGACCAGCAGCAGCAGCAGTCATGTTATCGGGAGGAAATCGAAGCTCTGACCACCCTGGTGGTGAAAGATCTCCAAGCAAACGCCCTGCAAAATCTCAAAGACCGAAACAGAGGCAGGTTAAGAGAGAGACGGAACCAACCAACAGCCTTTATCATGATGAGAAGAAGCCTGCTGTTGAGTCCACAACGGCGCGGCGTAGTAGTATAGTTGGGCTTCAGAGCAAGACTGATACTGATAGCATGAAGCCCCCAAGGTTGGAATCAAAGTGCAATTGTACGATAATGTGAGGCTGGCAGGTAGTGTGCATACTTATGGTTTTCTCTACTCACCCTCGTGATTCATTCTCGCGAGGATCCTCGTGGTTCAATTGTTGTTTGTATTTTAGGGTGGTTTGGTTTCTTTTGTTTGTATTCTACACCGGCAAATGGGTTGCATAATCTCTGTATAAAGGGTTTTCATTTTAGGCTGATACTGATAGCAGCAGCAGCAGCAGCAGAGAGTTACTGCATTTGGAGTTGGAGGTTTGTGCCTTCTTCTATGCCAATTAATTCATATTCAAATATTTGTTTCATCGTTATTTTTAAGCTGGAATCGAAGCCATATCCTTTTCTGTTGTCTCTGATTCTTCATTGACTTCTTCTACCTTTTTATAGCAGGCATAAGATTTTTGGGCAAATCTGTTCATCTATATCTATCTTCGTATACTATTTTATTGTTTTTTTTTTTTTTTTGAAGAACCTGTAGTCGCTATCTATCATTATACTGATAATTCCGCTTTACTGACAATTTTATTATCAAAATCAGTCGGTTATGGAGCCTTATTTTAAGCACACTCGGTACCCGTGCAGCCGTGCTCCTGCACACCCTCCCAATTTTTGGGGTGTGGGTAATATTGTCCCTCCATCCCTGGGCGATATATATTGGCTATAATAAAACCGAAAGTTAACTTGGTGTAAACGAAATCAGTCGAGTCGAATATTTTTATAAATGAGTTAAATTTATTTAATTATAACGAGTTCGTTTGATTAGTTTATAGAGATAAAGTTATAACTTGGTTTTACAGACTTGATAAGCGCTATATCAAGTTTGGACTTGGATTTTAATTTAATTTTTTATTTATTTTTAATTTTTATAATATTTGAATAAAATTTTAGATGTTTAAGTATTACTATTTAGTTATATAAAATTATTAAAAAAAATTAAAAAAACTCATTAGTTCATTCAGTTTGTAAGACTAAAGAACTTTTTTATCGAGTTTGAGTTTTTAGAGTTCGAGCTCGAGTTTAATTCGAACTGAATTTTTGGAGTTTTTTTTTAACCGAGTTACGAGCTGAACTCGAGCAGCATTGTATCATCTACATCCTTACTGTTGACTACGCCAAATTGGAACAAAATTAGCTGAGTCGGCATTCCGATGAGATTTGGTTGATCTTCGAATGTAATTAAGAGAAATTGATCGATCTTTGTCAAGGTTTGCCCTCGAATTGGAAATGGAGGATTTTTAACTGTAAATAACTTTTGTGTTTTTTGAATTTTAAACGAAAGTTATTCACCATGAGGGACAAAATGGTAAAAAAAAATTGAAGGGATGTGTAGAGTTGTGCGCAAAGTAATGAGGTATACCGTAATGCTTTCCAATTTTTTTATAGCCATATGAAATTATGGATTTATTCCATATAAAACATCTTCAATAGTGAGTTATTTTTTAAAGTAATAAAAATTTGATAAGTGAATAGTGTCATTTTGTTATAATTCGACAACGATGTTTGAATGCGAATGCTTTATTTTAGCACCGAACATATTTTTCAATAAAAATATTGATCAAATCATAAAAATTAAAATAAATAGTATTTGTGTAGGAAATATTACATTTAGCATTACCTCATCCATTTGTGTCGGTATATTTGGTATCAAGTATAACATTATCAAAATTTAGAATCCAATATAAGAGCAACCGTATCAGCCTAGCTAAAGGCTTTTTGTTTAGCTAAATTAGCTAAAGAAATAGCTAAGGATAAAAAAAATCAACCCATAGCAGCCTCTTTATTTTGCTCTTCATATTGCTGAAAAAGAAGAAGATGAGTAGTACTTCGCCAAATTACTTAGCTAAAAAAAAATGGATATTTAAGATAGAGAAAGTAAATTTTACGCATTAATTTAGTGAAAAATTTGGTAATATGAGTGCATTGTTTCTGTCAAATTGTTAAATTATAGGTATAATATATTGGCATAGCCATTGGAGATTCTCGGAGGGAGAAAATTTTGGCGGGAGAATTTGGAAAATTACATTGAAGTGAAGCTTGCAAAAAGTGCAGAAAGACCCGGACCCGGCAACGGGCAACCTTCCTTGCCCTCGCTCTCCTCCGGCGGCACGGGAAATGGAATCAGATTCAGATTCTGACGGTTCTCACATCTCCGCCACGCCGCCGAGAGCCACAAACCCGCTGCCCATACCGCCGCCGTCTCCTTTACTTCTCTCAAAATCCAAGTCGAAGATAAGAATTGAAGCCGCTCTACCCCCAAAACGCGCTTCAAAGCAGAAGCCAAAACCCCCTTCGAAACCCTCAAAGAAGACGCATAATTCGGAGAACTCGTCGCAGCAGCGAAATCAACAGTATCCATCTCTGGATTCAAGCTTGCTCTCCCCGAATCATGCTTCTCTATCCTCTTTCCCCCTCCCAATTCGCCGACCCACTGACCTGAAACCTGCAAATTCCTCCCCGGATTCCACCGCAATCCTCCCAGCTGGTTCCCGATACTTCTCGAAGTCGATCTCATTCGCGAAGATTGGGCGGACTTGCCCGGTCTTTGATTCTACTGAAAAAGGCCCGGTTTTGGCTCCTGGGTCAATTTCAAAACCGGGAATTGAGGCCGATGATAGGAGGTCGGAATCGGGTGGAAATGGCATCACCGATGAGGACTCTTTGCAGGTTAAGTTCGGATGCAATGATGGGAGTGCTATCTTGGGAAAACGCGTGAAGAAACCATCCAATTTGATTGGAAATAATGACAGTTTAGCTCCTGCAAAACGCCCAAAATGTGCTAATGAAGGGAACTTTGTGAAACTGAACATCAATGGGCATGGCCGAAAATTTACTTATAAGACTAGGAAAGGAAACGGTAATGGGTACCGAGGTAACAGGAGAGGAAAAAGAAGGTCAAGAGCTGATGGTACAGCGGCGAAGAATGGTGATTTTGATGAAGATGGTCTGGTATCAGAAAACATTGAGGTTAAGGAATCAGGGGAGGGTAGAAAGTCGAAAATCACTAATGACTTGATAGAGGAAGCTGTGTTGGATGTGAGGAAGGATGCATCAGACGAGAATCTGATGAAGTTACTGAAGATTACACATGGGTATGATTCATTTCGTGATGGGCAGTTGGAGGCTATTAAAATGGTGCTAGCAGGAAAACCAACCATGTTAGTTTTGCCAACTGGTGCTGGCAAGTCACTGTGCTATCAATTACCTGCGATCGTTTTGCCCGGGATTACTCTCGTTGTAAGTCCCTTAGTGGCCTTGATGATTGATCAGTTGAAACAGCTACCTCCCATGATTCGTGGTGCGGTCTTGTGCAGTAGTCAGGTGGACACTAATCTCACTCATAGTTCGTGCTACTTGTACTGGGTGCATTACTGCATTTCATAGTTGCCTAACTTGACTGCAAATTTTTGTGCTCTAGTATTCGGAGGAGATCTCAGAAACATTACAGCTGCTTCAAGAGGGAGCCATAAAGGTGAATGTGCGCTAATACTAATTTTTGGATGCATATTGCTGTATACGTCTATATGATTGTGTGTCAGTCATCAGGAT
>JAOWBR010115892.1:0-14163 GCA_028571145.1 Dionaea muscipula
GTTTGTGGGTGATGCAGTTTTGGATCATCTAATTACTAGGCACTTGTTCTTCACGTACACGGATTTGCCACCTGGTCACCTCACAGATTTGCGTGCAGCTGCTGTAAAAAATGAAAACTTTGCCCAAGTTGCTGTCAAACGCAAGCTTCATGTTCATCTAAGACATGGGTCTAGTGCCCTTGAAAAGCAGGCATGTTTCTCTTCTCATCTTCTCATCTCCTCCTCTGTGATGTTTGAATTAGCTTCAGACATTGAGTATCATCATTAGCTTTTTCCTTGCAGATTCGAGATTTTGTGAAGGAAGTATAAGACAAACTATCAAAACCTGGGTTCAATTCATTTGACTTAGGGGATCGGGGCTGATTCGAGATAGGGACCCCTAAAATCACCCCGGACTCGATGCCCATTTTTTTTGTGCACATCATCCCAGAACCCGCCCCTCCCTTGAAAAAATCCCCGAATCTCCAAACCGAGCGGGGCGAGAAACGGGGTAGGTTCGGTCGGGGTGGTATAAACGTTTATCCCTACATCGAATATCGTCTCTCTAACTATCGAATATAAGAAAATATAAAATAGAGAATTTTGTAAAAGTTAAGAACGTAAACAAATGAAATGTTTTTTAATTATATATAATGCAATAACAATTTTATAATTTATTGTAAATGCCAGTGGTATTTTTGGAATTTCAAAATAAAAAAAATGTGTTGTGTTTTGGTAAAAAGGACGTTTGTTTATATCGACCCTTGCCTAATTGCCTTTGCCTCGCACTAATTAACAGCATATGCAATTGTGTGTTGCTATTCAAAGTGTCTGAGTTATAATTTAATCAATGATTAATATTGTTTTATTATAATTTGACAACGTTGTTGCTTCAGTGATATGAGTTATATATTTTAACATCAAATATATTTTCAATAAAAGTATTGATTAAATCATAAAAATAAAAATAAATAGTATTTGTGTAGGAGACGTTAAGGAATACCTCAAGCAATGCTATATAACTAAAAACCCTTTTTACCCGAATCAGACCGAATTCGTCCCCTCCGCTTGGGTTTCTCACCAGCTGACACAGCCCAATTTATCATCGGGCCCATAATGATGGCCCAATCAGTGTATTTCGGCCTATTAAGAATAAACTGAGCAATTAGAGAACCGTATGGGCCCAGGTTGGGCCCAATGATGGGGAGAAGGTAACCTTATCAAAACCAGCCCAAAATGGAAAGAGCTTTCAATGATGTAGTGCAGTGTAGGGTCCCTGGAAACATGAAGTGGCCCATTTTCGCCAGACAAGGGTGCCGGTGAGGTGGGGGCGTCGCACATGACATGAACTAGTTGTTCCCAGCAATTTAATCACAACATGGCTAGTGAGGAACCAAATTGTACCAGTCAGTCGGTCTATGAATCAATATAATCACACTATGCTTAGCTGGCGTCAATTATTATGCTTTTGCCGACACCTTTATTATGCTTTTGTTAGGGAAAAAAAAAAAGAGTAAAAATAAATCAAGCTTAAGTTCAAAGGTCCAATCAATACAAGTATGTGTTGAATTCACATCTTAATCTAAAAGAATAAGTTAATAAGTTATAATTCAACACATACTTATATATTGTCATCAATTAAGTTGTCTCATCCTCAATACGGGAATAACTCACACATAGCTAGATTCAACATTTCTTTCCCTCAAGGCCATGTTTGTTTCCCGGATACCCTTCTTATCCCGTATTTGGTGACGAAATCTACAGTACACACCAGATTACTTTTCCCGAAATTTACACGCCGCATTGAATTAATTACCACAGTAAGTAACCCGAGTATATAGGTGACGCCAGTAAATAATAAAAAAAAAACTCAACTTTGTAGTTGGAAAACATACACTTACGTTATCACCATCTTTCGGAGACGATGACTGAGTGCCACGTATCCGCAACCTACACACGTAACACTCTTTTCGTTAGAGGGACCCGAGGAGTGATCATCGCGAATTCCACACTAGAATTAGACTGTGATCCAGATGATGGAAGTTGAATACTTGAGCTTGAGAGTTTTCAGTCGAAAACAATCAATGGTGGAACCAAAGGCTCTATTTATAGAATAGGAGGTGGTACTTATGAAATTACCGTACCGTCCCTTGCTTTTATGAAAGAACATTCCGGAACGCCCCTTAAATATCCTTGTGGCCTTGGGCTCATTCTTGTGGATTTGGGCCCAATCAACAAATGGTCCGACTTTATGCGACGATATTTTCCATCGAAAGATTTTTTCCTGAGGGGTTCTCCATGTGATGAGGGATTTTCGAGAAAGTTCCGAGTAAAAAGTATCTCCACTGGTCTTTCAAGCGGGATGTATCCTTTATAGATATATCATCGAGAGGTATATATCCTCGAGAGGTGTTACAGGTGTATAACCGGCCTTATGGAGAATCGATCGGTCTTTGATCCTCACACGTTCACCTCTAACTATTCGCCTATTCATGCCTCCACGTGTTTGACGTACGAAGTAATTGTTCATGTGGAGTATTTTTCCGGGGTGTATAACACCTTAGTTTAGTTTTGGTGTGTGTAGTGTTGTTTGCTTATTCAAGTAAGCTTAGTCCCCACACGTTACTGTTCAATACTATTGTGCCCTGTGCAATGCCCATCGCCAAACCAACAGTACTTTTTGGTTACTACTAGGGAGAGGAGAGGAGAGGAGATGAGATGATCAGGCGGCAAAGCAAAAAGATGCTCCATGTGAGAGCACATGGAAGATTGTCCTCTCCCCAACCCCGTGGCCCCCAATCCATCAACGCTTTAGCACGTGGATGATCTAAGCCACCGTTAAAGCTAGCACAGACACACTACTCTATAAACAATATTTTTATAATACCTAAGTATTAATCTGCAGTCTCATATATAATAGCACGTACAAGTTATTTTTTCTGTCCTTATAACTTCAAGCAGTCTCATCCCTTTACGTTATCTAGTTGAGCAGAGCAGAGGCTAGAGCAAATGAAGCACAGCAAGAGAAGCTTACAAGGCTAGAGCAAATGAAGCACAGCAAATGAAGCACTGTAGTGATTCGGCCGCTCCTCCTCCTCGAGCCTACTTTGTCAATCGCGGCTCCACGCCGCCCTTCAGCCGCTGCACGTCGGTCGTCGATCGCAGGCTGCCACTGTAAGGCTCGCAGCCCGCCAGCCCCTCCTCGCCGAGTCGCCGACAAGAAGACAAAAGGAAATCAGAGATTTGGAAGGGAATAAGGGAGGGAGACTGGAGTGGGACTGGGAGAAAGAGTTTATATTAAAAACCAAAGAGTGAATAGTGAGAGAGAAAGAGTTTTGTACCACTGCTGATGTTCTAAAACAACTTTACATCAGCTTTATATGTTTTTTCACACCCTCAATTTCACGTACACTGAACATGCTTTGAGAGTAACCACTCCAACACACTCCAAAAATACTATTCATCCCTCTCTCACTATTCACATATTAATTTTCATTCACACTCAAAAAAATTTTAAACACTACTCTCACTATTCATCCATTACATCATTACATATTTTCTAAAAAACTCTACTTTTAAAATTACTATTCATCACACTCTATTAATCATTACACAATACTCTTATTATTCATCCACTCATATTTTCATTCACACTCCAAATTTACTATCACACTTAAAAAATCATTATACAATCATCTTACGGTTCACACAGCCCAGATTTTTTCATTGTTAATAATGCTCTAAAATTGGGACCGTTAAACATGCACTCACGTGTCCACTTTATCCTTTTTCTCTTCGCAAAAATAATTCATTAAATAAAAGTTATTGTATTTACAATTTACATGAAATTTTTTTAAAAATGGGATAAAATAATAATATCTATATTTTGGAATATTTAATGAGACATTTGTCCGATGGAAAGAGAGAGGTAGAAGAGAGAGAAAATAAAAAAAAAAAGTAATTTTATATTTATTTTTAGAGATAAATTCATTTTTAGTAATTTTCGATACTCAATTCTGTTTTTTAGTCTCCCTATTTCTAAAACTCTTTTTTAGCCACTTTGTGTAATGAAATGACATTAATGATATTTCTGAATCCCTATGTAAGCATTGAAAACAAATCACCGATTAGAACCCATCGGTCACCATAATTTGTGATTCCCAAACTTCCGATTCCGATTTCTAAATTTTCTAATGCGAAAGAGGGCAGCGAAGAGCAAAGGAGCCCTAATTTACAGATTTGTCGAGGTGAGGAAGAAGGAGCCCTAATTTGCAGATTTAGCCCTAACTTCCGAATCCAACCACGATAGTGGTAAAACTGTAAAAAGGCTACTGTTGTAGTGTGTTATGTTTCGATTTCCACGACGATCTAACATGATTTCTCGATTTAACATGATTTATCTGATAGATATTAGTCTAACCGATGTATATTGGTGTAACCGGTGTATACCCATCGATCTAACCGATGTACACCCATTGGTCTAATGGATGTATACCGATCTAACCGATGTACACCCATCGGTCTAACCGATGTATATCGGTCTAATCGATGTACACCTATCAGTCTAACTGATGTACCTCCATCAGTCTTACCGATTTCTAATAACTATTTGTAGTTCCAATATATTGTATCCGAGGCCCAAGAACACTCTGTGCATGTCAATGTGTATAACAGGATAGGAGTGATCAAAGACATTGTTAGTCAGATGAATGAAATGAATAACTCAAGGGGGGGTTGAATTGAGTTATACGAGTTTATGCCAATTTTATAAATCTGTAGAATAGAAGAACCATACAAGCCTCTGGTCCTTGTCGCGTGTTCCTTCCCTGTCGCAGATAATGATGTGAAGCGGTAAATAAAACACACAGCGGAATTTGCGTGAAAACCACCTGGACTCAATCAGAAGAAAAAGCACGACCCACACCTTACACTCATAATCCTAAAACTCTACCCTTTAGACTCAACCTAAGTTTAAGCTCCCCAACAAAACCTCGTTTTTTGCGTCCCTTTAGTTTAGCCCTAGACTAAAGCTAGAAACTCAGGATTGATCGATACAATGATACCTTCGATTGCTTCTTGATAAGCAGTGTAAGGCATTAAATAAACACACTTTCCTGTTTTGTATCAGTACGTGAACAGGGGTTAGATGGAACAGCTTTTTGGACTTTGCTTGAACTTCACTGTACGTGGATAAATAGAAAATACTTAAATCCACTTGAACAACTCAGCAACAACCTAACTGATCTAATATTGTCCCAACCAACTTGGTTTTACCTTTGTTCGTGACATTCAGAAAACTTTCAGCGTATGGAATTTCCACGAGGACTATGATTCTAGACTAGATCATGCCAGTGCAATATACCCATACAATGTAGTGTCATGCAACACTATGGTGGATAAACATACATATAAAATGTCATATTATGCACATCATTTTTATATTCGTTTGCCACACATAAAAACTTAGAAAATCAACAAATTCTCCATTTTTAATGATGACAAACAATATTCTTCGAGACATAAATCATAACATACATATACTCATGAAGGATTCACCAAAACATTCAACTTTTCAGATTCGCAGAATGTTCTCTAGCAAGCCAGCATATTAGTAACACGGTTTTATTTAATATGCACAGGGTAGCCAATCATGGGAATGAAAAAAAAATGATTCAATTAAGAATTCACCCATATAGTGCAACATCAGATTCAATGAAGCTCAACAAATTCCATTTCCAAACGCACACGCTACAGGTATATCCATCAAACAATCAGTTTTAGAAGGAGTCCATCCAATTTTTTGTGCAGTGACAGACTTCAAATGTGATTGAAAAAACATGGTTCAGAAAAAAAGAAAGCTGCTCACTTGAAGAGCAACCAACTCTGTTTAAAATTCAATGCTTTCAAAATCCTTTCAAACTAAGCACAGTTCAACCAACGGTTTAAAAAAAAAAACAGTCATCATCAAAAGGAGTTACCATCCAAATGTAGATTTATCCAAGGGATCCATCCCCAAGTCCAGCTAATCAAGAGACTCAATATTCACAAACCTGTTCAATAGAGAACAGACAGAAAAATAAAAGACAAAAAATTCTAGGAACCAGAGTCAAAGATTGCTAATGATATCACACATAATCTTTCTCCTTTTGGCATCATCAAAAAATAATATATGTAAGAATTTCATAAGGTGGACTTTACATATGTTGTTATATTAATGTCACATAGGTCGACTACTCAAATTTATGTCCAATATAAAGTGATCTAATCATACAATATTTATGGACAGTCAGAAATAATATAACATATTGTATGGTATGTTAATGTGCATTTTATGCATATTATAAAGTAATATGGAATTAATGTGTAGAATCCTATAGTTATTATTTTTATTAACATTGATGGGCTGTTATAAAAATAATATGTTATACCTGAAAAAAATACGCCACGTGGCATACTCGACGCCGAGACACGTGGATGAGCGGGGACGAAACTAACGCTGCGTGGACGTATGACGTGGACCAGCTCAACGTACCCCGCCTTAAGCCCGAGCATCCTCCACGTAGCTCCCCGTCATTAAATTCTATGTAGACATGGCCATGCATGGAAAACTCCTGGCCAACTCTACGTGTGCTTGGTCAGGGTCGGTCATGCATGTCATCTCCTAGGCCGAGAACCAACCATGCACGATCATCTTCCATGCATACGAGCACACGACCATGCGTATGTACGTCCTCCGTGGATATATGCACACGTCCATGCATGCATGCGCCTGTCCATGCATCTCTTCCATGCATAAACCGGACACGCGTAAACCGCAAGGTCGAGGACTGCCTCTCGTCACACATGGTCGGTCATGAGACCGACCACTTTATCATGTGCATAGCCGGTCATGAGACCGGCCACCACCCTTCCATGGCCGGTCATAAGACCAACCACTTCTTCATTTGCATGGCCGGTCACAAGACCGACCAAGCCCTCTCACAACCATGGTCGGTCATAAGACCGGCTACTCCTCTTCCTGTGATAACCCATTCCGGTTTGTTCCGATTTTAAGTTAATTTAAGTTGATTTGGGTTATTTAGCATAACCTGTTCGGTTTTTATTTTAATTGGAAGCGGTCGAGGGGATTTTATTCGGGAGGTCGCGGGTTCCAAACCAGACGACTATACTTTAGATTCGTTAACTTTTCTTTTAATTTTTGCGGGAGAGAAAATTACCACTCTACCCCCATTGATTAGAAGAGTGGTTAGGGTAATCAATTTTGTAACTCCCTAATCTCTCTCCCCTCTTTCCTTTTCGGTTTTCCCTTCTTCTTCCATTCACGAGTCCTTCTTCCTCTCCCTTTCCTTTGGGTGTCGACAGTAGCAGCGGAGGGAGGAGAAGAAGATCGATTGCTCGGTTAGTCACACGGCCACACGGTGATCGTGTCATCATCCTTTTCCCGGTGAGTGCGTTGGTGATTCCTTTTTCTTTTCTTCCTCTTCTTGATTTTCGACCATGGGGGAGAGGGATGATGATTTTGGTTTTTCTCCTTGTTTCATGGTATTGATTGGATGATAGTAGTGACTTGGGTAATGATCAATTCGATCCTTCGGCGTGATTTGGCATTCTTCGGATTAGAGGTAGGTTTTTGGATTCGACTTTCATTGGTTTTTGTCGATTAGTGTTTCCGTTGTGTGCATTGATTTAGTCCCGATTAGTAGCATGCTTAGGTGCCCTTTGGTGTCTCATTTCTGGGTAGAATACATTTGGATCGGTTGGTGTCTTGGTGTGGGTTTCGGTCATGTGAAATTTTACGTTTCTGCAGAATTTTGCAGAAAACCCGTGAGGTGGACGTCCTCGAGGACGTCCACGCAAGCCTCTGTCCTTCTGATGCATTTTTATTTTCCAAATCACAAAGCGGAGACGTCCTCGAGGACATCCACCGGCCAAATTTTTAAACGACAGACGTCCCCGAGGACGTCGACCGTTTAATCTGCTGGCCACTTTGAATTTCGTTCCTGTTCTTCAATGCATGATCCCTAGGCATTCCTAGGGCTTATTTTAGGGACTTTAGGGGGATGTTTCGCATAATGAGCATGATTAGATAGTGATAGTGATTTGTTCCATGTGGTTTATTTCTAGGAGACGACGTGATTGTCCACGGAGTTTCCTAGCGTGAGGATCTTATTGCTTGGAATTGCTAGTGTTCAGGTGAGGGGTGTACACGTTCCCTCCATTTTTCTTCTTCCTTTTCTTAAGCCATATTCCTCTCTTGATTTCCTCACTTGCTTTAGTACACAGTCATACTCTGTGTTAATATTGTTTGTCAACACTCCCTGATTTGTATGATTCATGCTGTGATTTATGTTTGCATATCTTCGTATTGGATGAATCCTCTGTGACTTTTTGATTGTGATTGAGTGTGGACCTAGTGAAGATTTGGAAAGGAAGAAGTGGAGTTTGAGATTGTTTTCTTTGAGAGGGAAGTGGGATTTGCACTTCCATTGAGAGTTGAGTAGAAGCCTGAAGATTATATTCATTTAACCTCGACCTTGCGGTCCTAAAACACCGCCAGACACAACATCCTTGGGAATTCTGCTGACGGGCGGATGACTCGAACAGTTGCCTTCGTGGTGCATATCTTCGGAGCCATACCGGTTTACGTTTCACGGAGGGCGGGGACCCCTTGTATGTGTATGGTTATGGCATGTGAGTTTGTGAGTGGGTATACCTAGTGTGTACAGTGACCATTACCCCTGGAGTAGGGAACTATGGTATTCGCTTGATTAGAGACTAAAGACCTTCTTGAACTGTTCAATCGTATGATTCGTTAATTCTTTATTTTGCTCTAGTGTCGTGGTGATTATTTCCATGATTCTATTTTCGTTGATGTTCCTATGCTGGTAATGTGACGGTTTTGCTTTATCATATGATTCCTATTGATGTGCTCATACCGTCACCCCCTCTTGTTCTCTAGTTCCACGAGTAGTGTCTTGAAACCGTGGTAGGTGGTCCCCTCCTGTCTTTCCCCGATCACCTCCAGGTTCCGGACTAAGGTGGTTGGGTTAATTTCATACGTTTGATTCGGACCATCCCCCACACCTCGTGGAAATCCCGAGCTTGATTTTATTTATTCCAGCATGAGTTTGATTCTTTATCTAAGCCCGTGTACACCTCCATTAAATTATAATTTCAGGTAGTTGATTGGCTAGGATGATGCAGCGGGGAGATGATGCACCACTTAGGACTTGGATTGTTTTTGCATTTCATTTCCTCTTATATTGTTAACTGTTTAGAGTTTGAGGTTTGGGCATGGATATATGACTTGTGATATAGGGGCAACCAATAGCCTCAGAGGTCGGTTTCGTTGAGAGGCCATCTGTGAATCAGAAGAGCAAGGGAGCTGCATCGGGAGCAGAGCGCCCATTAATCTCTGGGAGAGTCTTCACTCTCACTTCAGTTGAGGCAGAGACTTCTCCTTCAATCGTGCAAGGTACTCTGTCAGTTTCTTTAGTTCCTACACGTGTTCTTTTTGATTCGGGTGCCACCAACTCCTTTGTATCACCCACTTTCTTGAGTTCTCTTTCTATTCCTTTGAGTAAGCTGCATGTGGGAATGTTGGTTTCCACTCCTGTTAGGGCATTCAATAGAGTTGCATCATATGTGTCTGGGTTGTGATGTTTTGATCTGTGGTAGAGTCTTCCTTGCTGATTTAGTTGCTTTGGACGTTATTGGCTTTGATATGATTTTGGGGATGGACTGGTTAGCATGACATGATGCTAAGCTTGATTGCCGTGGCAAGAGGGTCATTTTTGCTTTGTCTGATGGGTCTGTGTTGATTTTTTAGGGCGACTGGATGGTGTTTCCCGCTTGTTTGGTGTCTTGCCTTCAGGCCTAGAAGATGCTGAGGAGGGGATGTGAAGGCTTCCTAGCTTATGTGGTCGAGCCTGACCGAACCAAGCAGAAGCTGAAGGACATCCCAGTGGTGAATGAGTTCCCTGATGTGTTTCCTTAGGATCTTCCCGGTGTTCCACCTGATAGGGAGGTTGAATTTGTCATTGACTTAGCGCCTGACACCCAGCCTATTTCAAAGGCACGCTACAGAATGACACCAGCTGAGTTGAAGGAGTTACACAATCAGCTGCAAGAGCTTCTTGAGAAGGGTTTCATCCGGCCCAATGTGTCCCCATGGGGGGCACCAATTCTGTTTCTGAAGAAGAAATATGGGTCAATGCGTTTGTGCATTGAATACCGGAAAATCAACAAAGTCACAGTGAAGAACAGATATCCTTTGCCCAGGATTGATGATCTGTTTGACTAGCTGCAGGGGGTTCAGGCTTTCTCAAAGATTGATATGAGTTTGAGGTATCACCAGCTGAAGGTGAGAGATGGGGACATAGCGAAAACAACATTCAAGACTCGGTATGGTCACTACGAGTTCCTAGTTATGCCATTTGGTCTCACGAATGCCCCGGCTGCATTCATGGATATGATGAATAGGGTGTTCAAACCCTATTTGGACAGATTTGTTGTGGTGTTCATTGATGACATTCTCATTTACTCAAAGAGTAGGGAGTAGCACATGGAGCATCAGAGGATTGCTCTGCAGACGTTGAGAGAGCAACAACTGTTCGCCAAGCTCAAAAAGTGTGAGTTTTGGTTGGACAACGTGGCTTTTCTGGGACATGTGATCAGCATGGACGGGGTGTCAGTTGATCAGAAGAAGATTGAGGCTATGCAGAAGTGTGTTCGACCCACGAATGTCCCAGAGGTTCGCAGCTTTCTCGGCATGGCTGGATACAATAGATGGTTCGTGGAGGGATTCTCCACCATTGCCCTTCCATTGACCGCCCTCACAAGGAAGGACGTCAAGTTTGTCTGGACCGACAAGTGCGAGAAGAGCTTCCTTGAGCTGAAGAGGAGGTTGACCACTGCACCAGTATTGTCACTGTCGACTGAGGGTGGTGGATTTGTGATTTACAGCGATCCTTCGCTGCAGGGCTTGGGTTGTGTTCTGATGCAGCATGGCAGAGTGATTTCTTATGCTTCTAGGCAGTTGAAGGTACATGAGAGGAATCACCGGACGCACGACCTAGAGCTTGCTGCCATTGTGTTTGCTCTGAAGCTATGGAGACATTATTTGTTTGGCGAGACTTGTGAGATTTTCATTGATCATAAAATCATCAAGTATATCTTCACACAGAAAGAGTTGAATTAGAGACAGAGGAGGTGGCTTGAGCTGCTGAAGGACTACGACTTGACCATTTAGTATCATCCGGGCAAGGCCAACATGGTGGCCGACGCCTTGATTCGGAAGGCGGTTGGGAGTGTTATATGCTTGAAAGTTCAGCCTCAGTTGATTGAGGAGTTTGAGGGGCTTCAGATCCAGCCAGTGCAGAGTGATGTTGGGGGTGCTTTAATTTACCAGCTTCAGTTGAGACCGACACTTCGGGATAGGCTTCCAGCCTTGCAGCGTGGGGATGCTGAGTTGAAGGCCATTGTTAAAAGCTTGGGTGACAGGACCGATTCTGATTTTGTTCTCGGGTCGGATTTGATTTTGAGATTCAGGGGCCGCAATAGCATTCTCAGCGATGATGAGGTGAAGAAAGAGCTACTGACTAATGCATATTGCTCGTGGTTGAGCATACATCCTGGAGCCACCAAGATGTACCGTGACTTGCGGGAGCATTTTTGGCGGCGGGGCATGAAAAGAGAGAACACAGAGTTTGTGGCACAGTGTCTGACTTGCCAGCAGGTGAAGGTTGAGTATTAGTGGCATGCCGACAAGCTTCAACCTCTCCCTATTCTTGAGTGGAAGTAGGAGCACATCACCATGGACTTCGTTACCGGGCTTTCAGCTACCCGGGTTGGTCATGATGCCGTTTGGGTGATAGTAGATCGTCTCACGAAGTTAGCACATTTTCTACCGATCAGGTTGACATTCAGCTTGGAGCGGTTGACTCGACTCTACATGAAGGAAATTATCACACTGCATGGTGCTTTAGTTTCCATTGTGTCAGATTGGGATCCACAGTTTGTTTCGAAGTTTTGGCAGGCTTTCCAGAAGGCCTTTGGGACCACATTGAGTTTCTGCACGGTATACCATCCGCAGACCGGCGGTCAGTCAGAGCGGACGATTCAGACGCTGAAGGATCTATTGAGGGCACGCTCATTAGATTGGAAGGGGAATAAGGATGACCAGTTGCTGATGATTGAGTTCTCCTACAATAATAGCTTTGAGACCAGTTTGGGCATGGCGCCCTATGAGGCTCTGTTTGGAAGGCGGTGCCGATCGCCTACATGTTGGTTTGAGGTTGGCGAGCGTCAGCTTTTAGGTCTGGAGTTGGTAGAAGAGGCCAGTGAGAAGATTATGCTGATTCAAACCATTTGTTAGCAGCTCAGAGCAGACAGAAGAGCTATGCTGACAACACACGTAGAGATCTTGAGTTTCAGATTGGTGATAAGGTGTTCGTGAAGGTTCCTCCTTAGAAGGGGGTCATCCGGTTTGGTAAGAAGGGGAAGTTAAGTCCCCGATTTGTTGGCCCATTTGATGTTTTGGATCGGGTTGGCGATATCTCATATAGGGTGGCTTTGCCTTTTAGCTTAGCGGATGTGCATAACGTGTTCCATGTTTCCATGTTGTGGAAGTTCGTGCACAATCCGGCCTATGTGATTGACTTTGCTCCTCTTCATGTGTGTGACGATATGACTTATGAGGAACAGCCCGTGGAGGTGCTTGACTTCAAGGAGAAGGTTCTTCAGAACAAGACTGTTCAACTTGCAAAGATCTTGTGGCGCAACCATGCAGTTGAGGAGGCCACGTGGGAGCGCGAGTCGGAGATGTGCGAGAAGTACCCGTATTTGTTTGCAGGTATGTTCTCTCTTTCGTTTCGTTCCGTTTGATTTCGGGGTCGAAATCCCCTTTAAGGGGAGGAGGATGTGACGAATCACCTTTTTGGGACGGTTCTTGGTTTTGGTTTTGACTTTCGGGGACGAAAGTCCTTTAAGGGGGAAAGATGTGATACCCATTTCGGTTCGTTCCGGTTTTAAGTTGAATTTAAGTTGATTCGGGTTATTTAGCATAACCCGTTCGTCTTTTATTTTAATTGGGTTAATAAAATCTCAACACTTCCACCTTAGCTTACTCGGATGGAAGCGGTCGAAGGGATTTTATTCGGGAGGTCGCGGGTTCTAAACCCGGCGACTACGCTTTTGATTCGTTAGCCTTTCTTTAAATTTTTTGGGGAATGAAAATTACCACTCGACCCCCATTGATTAGAAGAGGGGTTAAGGTAATCAATTTTGTAACTCCCTAATCTCTCTCTCCTCTTTCCTTTTCGGTTTTCCCTTCTTCCTCCATTCACGTTTCCTTCTTCCTCTCCCTTTCCTTTGGGTATCGACAGTAGCAGAAGAGGGAGGAGAAGAAGATCGACGGCTCGGTTTTTGCACGGCGACACGGTGATTGCGTCATCATCCTTTTCCCGGTGAGTGCGTTGGTGATTCCTTTTTCTTTTCTTCCTCTTCTTATTTTTCAACCATGGGGTAGAGGGATGATGATTTTAGTTTTTCTCCTTGTTTCATGGTATTGATTGGAAGACAGTGGTGACTTGGGTCGTGATCAATTCGATCCTTCGGCGTGATTTGGCGTTCTTCGGATTAGAGGTAGGTTTTTGGATTCGACTTCCAATGATTTTTTTCGATTAGTGTTTCCGTCGTGTGCATTGATTTAGTCCCGATTAGTAACATGTTTAGGTGCCCTTTGGTGTCTCATTTCTGGGTAGAATGCATTTGGATCGGTTGGTGTCTTGGTGTGGGTTTCGGTCATATGAAATTTCACGTTTCTGTAGAATTCTACAGAAAACCCGTGAGGTGGACATCCTCGAGGACGTCCACCATTGTTTTATTTTTCTCGGGTTTTGTGAGGTAGACGTCCTCGAGGACGTCCACGCAGGCCTTTGTCCTTTTGATGCATTTTAATTTTCCAAATCACAAAGCGGGGGACGTCCTCAAGGATGTCCATCGGCCAAATTTTTGAACAGCGGACGTCCCCGAGGACATCCTCAGTTCAACCTGCTGGCCACTTTGAATTTCATTCCTCTTCTTCAATGCATGATCCCTAGGCATTCCTAGGGCTTCTTTTAGGGACTTTAGGGGGATGGTTTGCATGATGAGCATGATTAAATAGTGATAGTGATTTGTTCC
>JAOWBR010116113.1:0-14160 GCA_028571145.1 Dionaea muscipula
AACCGTCCGAGTAGTCCGTGTACGGCAGACTACCCAAGGACGTTGTGTCATACGGGTCTTAGCCGCATGGCCGAAGTTGTATAGGATGTAATCTCATCCTATAGAGTGTAATCTCACTATTCTCTGGACTTTCTCTCAATCCCAAAAGAATGTAATCTCATCCTCTACTCATAGGGTGTAATCTCACCCTCTTCTCAATCCTTAAAATAAATCATGATACCTCACCATGTCCACACTCATCTCACCAACAAACAAACAGGGCTCATGCGGGTAAAAACAATAATATAAATCAACCACAGCATGAGATAACATAAATCAAACGAGTGTGAACAGTAAATAATATAAGCAGAGCATTAACTGCTTACAAATCATAGAAAGGAGGCACCAAGGTAGATAATGCTCAAGAGAGAGGACTGAGAAGGATAGGAATGTGTACACCCCTCACCTGGATTAAAGCTAAGTCCAAGCAACGAGAAGTCATCAAGTCTAGTGGAATCCGTAAACAATGACGTCGTCGCCTACAAACCAATCACACCGAAAAAAACTTACTAACCAAGATAAAACTTCCCATACTCAATGCTAAACAAGCCCAACATGTAAACTAGGACCCTAATGTGCATCGGAAGCTCGTGAAAAGAGAGCAGAATTGGGAACAGTGCAAACTTGGCACATTACGGTCGGAATGGGGTCATTACGTCCGTAACGTCCCTCGATACGGCCGTAACTCTGACGGAGTTACGCCAGTATCGCTCCCCCGTACTCTTAAATCGGAACCCAGAAAATAGGAACGTTACGACCGTAACGCTTGGGGCGTTACGACCGTAACGCTCCCTAATGCAGAAACCCCCAAATCTGCACAAACTACAGAAGTTCCAAATCGAAACCAACATAAAACCATGACATTCAGGCATCAAAAACCAACAAAATGCACTAAGCTAAGTCTACACAACCTAATGAACAAGCTAAAAATGAGTCCAAACCCACACGAATCACAAATCGCTCTAAAACGACCAAAAACAATAAAAACCAAACAGTAGCAAAATGAGACGTGGAACCAATCTAATAACCACTACAAACGTCATCAAAAGCATCAAAAGGAGCCATCCAACACATCATCATAGCCTCATACTGACCAAATCGGAATGAACATCAAGAAGGGCATAAAACGGTAAAACTAACCTTAAATCGATAATCAACCAATCCGATCACAACCTCGCGTCAACACGATCCTCCTCTCCTCCCCTACGATCGATCGGTAGCCATGAAACAAGGGATAAACACAAATCATCAGGTTATCCAAAACCCTAAATCAAAAAGGGAGAAAAACGGATCGGGACCTTACTGATGCACCGACGAAGACCCGATCGAAGTTCCCCCACGATCCAAGCCAAGCTGCCGATCTCCTTTCTCACCCTTTCCTGCTATCCGCCAATCACCAAAGGGAGAAGAAAATGGGAAACGTGAATAGAGGAGGAAGAAGAGAAAAGAAAACTGAAAGGAGAAAAAGGGGTTACGTGATCTGATCTGATCTTTAATCCCATTAATTAATCTCTTAATTAATTCTGAGGATGAAACGGTAAATTCCAACCTCCAAACAATTAAAACAAGAATCAAGGAATTAAAAAGTAGTCGTCGGGTTTAGAACTCACGACCCTTCACTTAACACCCTCAACTCCTCATCCGGTCCTCCTAGCCAGCTGGGGTAGGAAGAAGTCTTGATGTGAAATGAACCCAAATTAAATAAAAGTCAACTGAGCTACTGAAAATAACCCAACCAACTTAAATTCAAGTCAAACCGGAATCAAACCGAACCAGAACCAAACCGGGATGAAACCGGGACGGGTTATCACAGCATGGGTTCGTGGAATTCAAAACTGAATTCCTATACAAATGGTACATATCCCTTATTTATAGGTTGGCTTCTTCGAATTGGGTGGTTACAGATCAACGGTTTTCAAGGTTCTTGTCAGCTGAACGGTTGAGATGTCCTTGATTAGTGTGCAAAATATCTGTTGAGGTAGTTAAGAAGATTCTTCTTCTAGAAGCTTTTCTGTTGAAGATATTTTCATAGCAGTACATGGAAAAATTCTTCTTGCAACGGCAGTTGAGTAGTTGTAATCCAGCACATTTCCTTTAAGAGCACGTTTGATGTTGGTGAAGTTACGTCTAGTCTTCAGAAGTCAGACGTTCGGTCTTTTAGAAAGTAGACGTAGAAAGTTGTTGTTGTAGTCTTCAGAACTTTGCTAGCTCTTCCTCAGTCGTAGAATAGACTTTGATGACCTTCCTTTCTCTAATCATTGACAAGCTCCGATCCGTGGGGTCGTATCTTTCTCTGTCAAAGATATTGGAAAAAATTCATAAGAGACAAGCTGGTCCGTGGTGTCGTACCATGACTTATATGAAGATTAAAGTCTAAGTAATGAATGATTAAGAACACCAATGACTGATCTTAAGATGTAAATAAGATTGCGTCTGGTATGTGTAATACTTAAACGTGGTTCTAGGTATAGAAATCCCGATGTAGATATGTCTGGTTTAATGCTAGAAACTACCATGGACGTCTGGCTTTGGCCAGAAGCAGACGTGGAATACGTCTGGATAGAAAATATGCTAAAATGCAAGAATTATACTGTGGAATGTTATGGAACCATGAATTAGGGGTCATGTATGAAATATGAACCAAAATGGTGTAAATTAACTATGAAGTCGGTATAACTTATGAACAAATAAACAAAGAAAAAGGTACATAAAATGCACCGATCACGTTATCAGTGATGATAGCTCGCGGAACACCGAAGCGACAGATAATAGATTTCCATAAGAATGCCTCTATATCGGCTACAATGATTCTAGCGGTGGGTTCTGCTTCTACCCACTAAGTAAAATAATCAACGGCAACAATTAGAAACTTCTTTCCACCGGGAGCACTGGGATAAGGACCTAGATGTCTATCCCCCAAATGGCAAAGGGTCAAGCGCTGGCAATGGAAGTAATTGGTTTTGACGGGGAATGTTGTTTCCTGGCAAACTTCTGACAAACAGAACACTTCCGAACATATTCTGCTGCATCACACTCTAACTGTGGCCAAAAGTAGCCCTGTCGCCTGATCTTCTTGGCAAGGGTGGGACCAGCCTGGTGGCCCCCGCAAGAACCTTCATTTATCTCCTCCATCACATAATGAGCATCCTCCTTTGTAATACATCGAGCACAAGGGTGCTGATAGAGCTGTTTGTATAGGATTCCGTTAATAAGGCGGAACCTTGCGGCTTTCAGCCTTAGGTTCTGAGCTTGATTCTTCCCAGCGGGTAATGTTCCCTTCTCCAGATACTCGATGATTAGGGTCATCCAGGTAACAGGTACGGGACCAATTGGCAGAACGATCAGTGCGGTCTTGATACTAGACCCGACGAGCCTTTCAATAAATACCGTATGACCGAACTCTGAGTCCGGAGCAGAAGCCAACTTTGATAGCGTGCTGCCTTTAAGTTCTGGGCTCTAGGAATCTAACTAAGCTCTACGCTTTCAAACTTCTTCATTAAGGTCTTGGCCAACTCCTTATATCTCTTCAACTCATCTTTCTCTGTAGCAAAGGTGTCATTAAGCTGATTAACCACCAACTGCGAGTCACTGAAGACCTTTAAAGCCTGGGTCCCAACCTCTGCCGCCATTCTTAAACCTGCCACTAAAGCCTCATACTCGGCCCTCATTATTGGTTAGTGAAAACCCGAAGCAAAGAGCATACTCTATCTCAACACCGTCTAGACTGGTGAGTACCAAACCCGCTCCAGCTTCACGACTCCAAGAAAAACCGTCGACATGAAGTGAACAACAAGGCGATGGCTCAAATGGGAGTTAGAACTTTGTGCACTCTACCAAAAAGTCAGCGAGAGCTTGTCCCTTTATTGTCGGTCGGGGTTGATACTCAATCTGGAATTGCCCCAATTCCACGGACTATTTGATGAGTCTGCCGGAGGTCTCCGGTCTATGGAGAATCTAACGCAGGGGTTCGTCCGTAAGCACCACAATCGGATGAGACAGAAAGTAAGGCTTCAGACGTCTCGAGGTAGTGACAAGGGCAAAGGCAAGCTTATCAGCTTTAGGATATCGTTCTTCGACATCCTTAAAAATCCAACTAGTGTAGTACATTGGTCTCTGCACCCTGTTCTCCTCCCGAAGCAAAACAACACTGATGGCATTGGTGGAGATGGCCAAGTAGAGAAACAACGTCTCTCCTGGGATAGGCTTCGTGAGCAAAGGTGGAGAGTCAAGATAGGACTTGAGACTCTCAATGGCAGTTTGACATTCGGGTGTCCACACGAAGCATTTAGGATTCCGTAGAACCTTGAAAAGGGGAAGGTTGCGGTCAGCTAATCGACTTAAGAATCTGCTTAGGGCGGCAAGTCGACCGGTTAGTTTTTGTACTTCTCGAATGCTCCGGGGAGGGGCCATATCTCGAATAGCCTGAATCTTCTGAGGATTGACTTCTATGCACCTCTAGGTTACTACAAACCCTAAGAACTTTTCGGAGGTCACACCGAAAATATATTTTTTAGCATTTAACTTCATGGAATACTTCCGAAGTAAGGAAAATGCGGTTTTAAGAGCGTCAATATGATCCTCTTTGGTAACACTCTTAACAAGCATGTCATCAATGTACACCTCCATACACCTGCTGATTACTGGCGCAAAAATCTTATTTACAAGACGTTGATAGATGGCTCCAACATTCTTCAACCCAAAGGGCATCATGGTATAGCAGTAGGTGCCGTTGTGCGTTATGAATGCAATCTTTTCTTCATCTACCTTCTTCATTACGATCTGGTGATACCCCGAGAATGCATCCATAAAACTCGACATTTCATGTCCCGAGGTAGCATCAACCAGGGTGTCTATATCCGGGAACGGATAGCTATATTTAGGACACGCCTTATTCAGATCGGTGAAATCCACGCAAATCCTCCAACTCCTATTCGGTTTCTCGACCAGAACCAGGTTAGCAAGCCACTCCGGATAGTGGACTTCCCGTATGAGCCCGGCTGCTAATAGCTTCTTTAATTCTGCCTGGAAGACCTCATTTATCTCGGTTCCCATTGTCCTTCTTTTCTGCTTCACTGTCTTGACAGTAGGGTTAATACTGAGGGCATGCTTAATCATATCTCAGTCAATGCCAGGCATCTCACTTGCGGAAAGGGCAAAGACATCCCTATTCTCCTTTAAGAAGTTGATGAGGTGTAGGCGTGAGGCCACGGAAAGGGTGGTGTCTATCTGAACGGCAGGACGTGCATCTCCGTCTACCAGCATGACCTCCTCTAGTAGATCTACGGCCTGCGCTCGCTGCTCAGGAGGACAACCTATCAATACCACTCTCTTAGTGGGTTCTCCCTCGTCGTCAGTAAATGGAGAATGCGGCCTCTTCAAAGAGACCAAGCAGCAGTCCTCGGCTGCTTGCTGGTCACCAAACATCATTCCCACCTTTCCTCTATTTGGAAACTTGATTAACAGGTGAAAGGGAGAGACAACAGTCTGCAATAGGTCCTGTGTGGGTCTGCCGAGGATGGCATTGTAGGTAAAGGGAACATTAACTATCAGCCAGTTGACATCGATTGTTATCTGTATGTCGCCATCTCCTACGGTAATAGGAAGGTTAATCTCGCCCATGGCCATGAAAGAATGACTAGTAAAGCCATTCAGTGGAGTGTTGACTGGCCTGAGTCCGTCAACTCCCAAGTTGAGTGCTGGCATCAGATGCTTGTATACATCAATAATTAAGATGTCGGCGGAACTCCCGATATCTACCAAGATCCTACGAACCTCTGTGTCTTTAATCATGGTCGTTACTAAGATGGCGTCCTGATGAGGATAAGATACTTCCATCTCATCCTTCTGGGAGAAAGCAAGGGAGACATCCGATTGTTCATCCTTCTCTTTACCGTTGCTCACGGATGTGATGGCCACAGATGCGACCCATCCTCCCCGAGCATACTTCTTCCATCCTTGGTTACTATCACCACCACTAGAGGGCCCACCAGAGATGGTAAGGATGGTCGGCGCTCCATTGATGTTGATGAGACTCCTCTTCCGATCCGGGCTGGGACTCCTGTCGGACTCCTTCCTCCTAGAAGCTGAGGGCTTGCACTTTTCCTTAGGAGGACGATCAGACTGCCTGGTATCATCCTTTTGAGAGTCTTCTTCCTCTTTCCACTTTAGGACTCGACAATATTTGGAATCATGAGCGCACTCCTTGTGAAAGGAGCACCATCTCCTCCTGTTCGGCGGTAATGGTTTCGAGGAATTTTGTTTGCTCGAAGGAGCTTTGGCATAGCATCGGTCATTCTGAGCTGCTAGCGCTTACCCAGGCCCGGGGGCCCAAGGAATATAGTCAACCCGAGACGGCCTTGTGTCGGAGCGATGGCAGCTCCTCTTGCGTCGTCCATCAGAAGAGTGACTCTCGGTATCCTTTCGAGGCTCCTGATGATTAGTATTGCTAGGAGCGGGGACATCGCGGGCACTATGTTGATCCTCCAAAGTCATATAGTCCCGAGCTCTATGTAACAGTTGTCTAAAATGTTCTGACCTCCGAAGGATAAGGTCATCTAGGAAGGCTCCAGGACGAAGTCGGGTTTGCAATGCGACAATGGCGACATTTCCTCCCAGGCCAGGGATCAGAGTATAAGCCCTGTTAAATCGGGAGATGAAATGACATAGGGACTCGTATGTTCTCTGCTTAACTCTGAAAAGACTTGGAGCGGCCCTAGCGAATGTGCAGGAGCTGGCAAACTGACCGACGAAGGAATCTCTCAATTGGGAGAACCGTGAAATTGTCCGTGGCTGCAAAGAAGCAAACCACTGCCTTGCTGCCCCCTTGAAAGAAGCGGGGAAGGCTTGACACATGATGGCGTCTTCAACGCCAAAAAGCTGCATCTTCACCTCAAAGTTGTTGAGGTGATCTTCAGGGTCGATGGACCCATCGTGGAGGTTCATCTGCGGCAGGCGGAACCATGTTGGAAAGGGTGCCTCATGTACCTCTCGTGTGAAGGGACCTGAGCGGTCTACGGCGGCAGCCTGATGAATGGCTTTCTGCTCCACGTTAGTGTAGGAAGCAACCTGCTCTTCTCTCTCAGCCTGCAAGGCCAGGGCTCGATGTTGGCGAGGAGCTCTTCGGTCTGAATGGATGGGAGACTCGTTTCGCATCGTGTTTCGGCGTAGGGGTGACTTCCGGACTCTTCCCATGCAAAGTACGTCTGGCTCTAGCGGACTTAGCTGCGGCAACTGGTCTCGGTAGAATAGGTTCGGGTTGTAGTCCTATGGTCTGTCCAACGGGGATGTCGGGATGTTCTCCGGTAGTCTGCCCTGCTAGGTAATCGAGATGAACAGCCTCCTGTCTCTGTAAAACTCCAGAATCTAGATTGGATGGGCCTAGTCGCTACGCAAACAAACCATCTCTAAGTTCTTGTAGAAGATTTCTCAGTTGATTGAACTCTTCCCTCGTCAGGGGATTATCTTTTGTCTGGGTATGTTGGTCAGGGGACGTTCCAGTTCCAGTTAGAGTTGGAGGAGAAGACATGGCTTTTTGTCTCTTCCCACAGACGGCGTCAGATGTTATCGCCTGAAAATGGGCCAAGCGACACCACCTTAGACTTGAGAACAACTTTCGGTCTATCCGTGCAAGGAAAGCTGGTTCAACAAGTTAAGCCGACACTGAGTTGGCTTCAAGAACGAGGAAATCAACTCTTAGACCTGCAAAGATGAGCAAACCACGTCAGAGGGAAGCCGGAGGCTTTAAGCCCGGGACATCCGCTTTGATGCTTAAATTAGACGAGGAAAGCAAGACGCTGAATCAAGCTTACGGCAGAAAAAGATGTTGAAATCGGAAGAAATCACATACCTGGAAGATTATGGGGCGTCTCATATATATAGGTAAGGAGAAAACGGAGGAGGGGGAATAATCGGATTACCGATATATCCCTCCAGGCTGACCGGCCGGGCTGATCACCTGGGCTGATCGCCCGGGCTAATCACTCGGGCAGGTCACTCTTGGCCAGCCAAGCTGGCCAAGGAAAAGGCAAAGTGAGGGAGCCTGGGCAGGTCACCCGGGAAGATCACCCAGGCTGATCTCCCGGGTAGATCACCTCTTGGCTGGCTAAGATGATCCCAAAATGTAAAGGCAGAGCCCCGAGCTGATCACCCGGGCTGATCACTGCCTTGTTGGCTAAGAAAGCCAGAAAACGGCAAGGAGAGCTCCAGGCTGATCACCCGAGCTGATCCTTAGATGAGAATCGGAAGAGTTCGGAGCCGAACCGATAGCCCTGTGGACCCGGTCGCCTCCCGTGTCCTTTTGTCCGCATGTCTAGGGGATTTTTTTCCCGTATATCAAAGATCATGCATCAATGCCGGGAATGAAACCCGACCCAAGAAAAATAACCAACACCAATCCAACGGACAACCAACAATAAAAGATAGGACTGTAGGATCATGCCAATGTGATAAATCATGAATCAAATAATAGGAAAGGATAAAAAGAAATCAAGGTCTGATACGAATCCTATCTTCCTAATTCTTAACAAACCCGAAATAATTAATTACCCTTTCATCTATCGGCACAAATCCACCCAAAGGTCAATCCTAATCTTTTATGATTTTTCTTAAGTTGATAGTGTAACCAAAAATCCTTATGAGTCACCAATTATTTATTTATCGCACAAACATATATCCTATTATTTTTATTTCTAAACTGTCACATTTACCTTCTTCAATTCTTAATACATCAAACACGAGTAACCTAACTTACTGACGATATTTATAAGCCCAAAAATCACCTAATGGTATCAATCTCATACCGATCCCGTGTATATATATATATATATATATATATACATAAAATGTACATATATATACATACTTCAATTATTTACGGTAACCCAAATACCGAAAATAAATCTGTGACCACCGAAGACACGTCGAAACCAACCCAAAATCTCAACCCAAAATCATACGACCATCCCTAACCACCTATGACTATATCTCCATAATAAACACATAAATAATAACCTAATGTACATATCTATAAAGGTCACTTATTTAGATTATATTAAAAAGGATAAATAGCCCTTCTTAATCATGTACAACACCAAGAAATAAAACTTCATTACGACACCCAACATATCATCCACAACACATATTAAACTCAACCCAAGAATCAAGCTTAACCAACCCACGACAACAACACATGTTATCACGCTCAACTTATAACACCGAAAGGGGATCGGGTTACCTCAACATTGTCGAAGATGGCAAGGTGGTAGCCGGCGTGTCGGCAGCGATGGCAATGCTGTCCTGGTGGCTGGCGATGACCTTCTTGGTTGTGAATGGTGAGGGCAGAGGCGGTATCCTTGTGGCTGGTGTACGAGCAACAGGGTGGATAGGCGGTGTCCTCTTCTTGGTGAAGACCGGCAGCGGCATGGTGAGTTGGAGTGGTAGGCGTGTTAAAGCACAAGCTTGAAGCATTAGCGCATTTTATACTTAGTATTACATAAGTGTTTACATTCTACTTTGAGTGTATTAGACTTGTTGGGTATAAATACCCATCACATTTTATTGAAACGGTGGCCCCCTCTAATACACGATTTTACTCAATTATTTTCTTCTATTTTCTTTGACTGTTTCTCATTTGGTATTATCGCTCAGACGAGAAGCGGGAAAAAGAAAAAAAAAAAAGCCCAGAGCTCTTCGTCTTCTTCACTGAGATCTACCCTAATTTTTTTTGCTCGATTGAGATCCAAATCCATCGCTGCCTCTTCATCGTTTCCTTTTCATCGATTGTCAGCTGAGAACTACTCGCAATGGTGTGTTTAAATGCGTACCTACCTCGGTGGTCAAGACGTGTGGGAAGCCGTTGAGGATGGAGTTGATGAGCTCCTGGCCGCGACAACCACTGTGAAGCTGCAACGGGAGGCTAAGATCCGTGATCAACGAGCTATGTTGTTCATACAGGAAGGTGTTGATGATTCGAATTTTGAGACGATAGCTTCAGCGAAGACAGCTAAGGAAGCTTGAGATCTTCTCCAGACTGCATTCAAGGGAATTGAAAAGGTTCAGAGAGTGAATGGGAAAGATTACGCATGAAGGAGGCAGAATTAATCACTGATTTCTATTCCAAAGTTAAGGCAATTGTGAATCTGTTAAGCCACAATGGTGAGACTCTCGATGAGATCCGTATTGTTGAGAAAACTCTCAGATCATTGACTTGGCAGTATGATCCGATTGTTATGGCAATCGAAGAAGGCAATGATGTTTCTAAAATAAAGATGGCAGAGCTGATGGGATCTCTGATAGCTCATGAGGAGAAATTCTCCAGATGGTCAAAGGAATCCTTGAAGCATGCTCTTCAAGCTAAGTTGCATATCAAGGAGGACTCCAATCATCAGTCAAATATGAAGAGTAATCGTGGTTGTTGGAATTCTCGTGGAAGAGGCAGACGCAGCACTGGAAGGGGCTATGGCAGAGGTAAAAGTGGCTTTAGTTTTGGATCTCATGGTAATATCAACTCTGCTGACTCTACTAGACAAAAGGTTGATAAACACAAAATTCAGTGTTATAATTGTAGGAAATTTGGTCATTATGCTAATGAATGCTATAGTCGCCGAAATTTTGTTGATGGTAAAGTGCATCTGAGTGATTCTAAGGAGTCAGAAAATGAACCTTCTCTGTTGATTGCTGCTTGTGGTAATGTTACAGAAATTTGTAGTAGTGTTGCTATGACTGATGATTCTAATGTGTGGTGTTTTAACACCGGGGCAAGTAACCACATGTGTTGTAAACGTGACTTGTTTTCAGACTTAGATGAAACCATTGGTGGTAATTTCACCTTTGGGGATTTGTCTAATGTGGATGTAAAAGGCAAGGGCCAAATACAAATGCAGTTGAAGGATGGGAGACGAGAGTACATTTCTGATGTCTATTTTGTTCCTCGGATGAAAACTAATATATTGAGTCTGGGACAGCTACTTGAGAAGGGATACACAGTGTATATGGCTGATCGGGGACTAGAGCTAAGGGATCAACTTAGGCAGCTCTTGGCTATGGTTCCTATGGCTACTAACCGCATGTTCATGCTATATATTTAGCCAGTTTCTCCAGTTTCTTCTGAATTTTGATTGAGTGTTTCTTCTGTGTCTGGTACACTACTATGGCATTGGCGATTTGGTCACTTGCATTGTGATTCTTTATCAACTTTGGCCAAAAGTAAAATGGTCAGAGGGCTCCCTGATCTTCAATTTAATAAGCAGAATACTTATGAGGGTTGATTACTAGGCAAGCAAACACATTGCAAGTTTCTGAAGGAGAATGATTTCAAGGCTGGGCAACCTCTTGAATTGGTGTATACGGATGTTTGTGCACCATTCCAAGTTAACTCAATGGGAGGCAGCCGTTATTTTCTGTTGTTTGTTGATTCTTTTAGCCGAAAAACTTGGATATATTTCTTAAGACAAAAATCTAAGGTCTTCAGCAAATTCAAGTTGTTTCTTTCTTTGGTTGAAAGGAATTCTGGTAGACAACTAGGAGTGCTACAATCAGATACAGGAGGGGAGTTTACCTCGAATGCTTTTATTGATTTTTGTAAAAATCAAGGCATAAGGAAAGTTGTGACTGTTCCTTACTCACCTCAGCTCAATGGGGTAGTAGAGAGGCGTAATCGAACCATTTTAAACATGGTGAGGAGCATGCTAAAGAGCAAAAACTTACCATTGGAGCTGTGGGCAGAAGCAGCCACATGTTCTGTGTACATTCTTAACCGAGCTCCTACAAAGAGTTTGGTGGGAAAGACTCCTCAAGAGGCTTGGACAAGGAAGAAACTTTATGTTGGGCACTTGAAGGTGTTTGGGAGCCTTGTATATGCCCATGTTCCAGTTGAGAAAAGGAAGAAATTAGATGATAGAAGTAAGAAGTATATTTTTGTGGGATATGATGGTTATTCAAAGGGGTATAAGTTGTTTGATCCATGTATTAGGACTGTCAAGTTTAGTCGTGAATGCCACTTTGAAGAAGGAAGTGCTTGGGACTGGAATGATAAATTTGATCCTTCTGGAGGACAGCAACAAACAATTGAGATACTAAATTGGAACTTTGATTTGGGAGAAGCTGCAGTCGGTGTGGAACCAACAGCTGATGGAAGTGATGCTACAACTAGTGATGCTGCAACTAGTAATGCTGTAACTGGTGAAGCTGTATTGGTAGAACCAGCTCTTGCAGAACTTGGTGTTGAATCAGCAACAACCATGGCATCAGCTGGATCCGCTGGAATGACATCTTCTGGTTCTTATGCAACTGAAAGTGATGATGCAAGTCCAAGACATACAAGAGTGAGAACTTTTCAAGAAATTTATGAAGTAACTGAAAACACAAATGATGTCTCCTTGTTTTGCCTTTTAGCAGAGTGTGAGCCACTCAATTACCAAGAAGCTGCTGCGAATCAAGCTTGGACAAAGGCAATGGATGAAGAAATTGACTCCATTAACTGAAACAACACATGGGAATTAGTTACTTTACCTAAGGGGAGCAAGGCTATTGGAGTCAAGTGGGTGTACAAGCTGAAGAAAGGAGTTGATGGCAGTGTTGTCAAGCACAAAGCAAGGCTGGTAGTGAAGGGGTACAACCAGCAGCCAAGTATTGATTTTAATGAAGTGTTTGCACCCGTGACATGATTGGAAACTGTGAGATTGATCATTGCACTTGCTGCCCAGTTATGTTGGTCAAAATACCAAATGGATTTTAAATCCGCTTTTTTGAATGGGGTGTTAAAAGAAGATGTGTATGTCCAACAACCGCCCGGTTATGTGGTTAAAGGCCAAGAAAAACAAGTGTTGAAGCTTCATAAAGCCTTGTATGGGCTTAAACAAGCACAGAGGACATGGAATGTGACTTTGGATGCTTCCTTAAAGGAATATGGTTTCACACGCTGCCCTCATGAGTATGCTTTGTATCTGTTGCATTCCTGTGAAGCTCTATTGCATATATGTGTGTATGTTGATGATATTCTTATCACCGGAAGCAATGTAGCCCAGATTGAGGAGTTTAAAGCCACTCTTGTTCAAAAATTTGAGATGACTGATTTGGGTAAATTGAGTTACGATCTTGGTATATGTGTTGAGCAATGTTCTGATGGGATTTTTATTTCCCAGTAGCAGTATACTAAAAAAGTCTTGCAACAATTTGGGATGATGTTTTGTAAGTCAACTCCTACTCGATCCTCTTGCTTTGGGAACCAAGCTCAGTAAGGCTGGGAATGGAGAGAGTGTTGATAGCACTATGTATAGATGCTTAGTTGGATGCTTGAGGTATATTACTTGTACGAGACCCGACATCATGTTTGCTGTAGGATTGGTTTGCCGGTTCATAGAGGCTCCAACTAGTGAACATTTGAATGTGTGCAAAAGAATCCTTCGGTATCTTTAAGGTACGCTTTCATATGGAATGTGGTATGGTTCTACTACTTCTTCCTCTGCTGCAAATTTTGTTGTTGCTGCTGTAAATTCCTTCTCTTTAACTGGGTATTCGGATAGCGATTGGGGTAATGCTGTAGATGGAAGGAGAAGCATGACTGGATTTCTTTTTTGTTTGGGATTGACTCCATTCACCTAGGTGTCGAGACTCCAGCCTATTGTTACTCTTTCATCTTCAGAAGCCGAGTATGTGGCTACAGCTTCTGCAGTTAGTCATGGTCTTTGGTTGAGGCAACTTGTCAGACCCCACCCCAGGTGGACCGGCGTACGCCCCGTGGACCCAACCACGGACCGCACAAGCCTAAACCTAAAAATCGAACCAGCGGTCCAATCAACAACAAAACATGAAATAAAATCTAATCTGGGTCTCCAAATGGACCAAAGGTCTAACCACAAGCATAAGGGTGAAATCTCAGTCATAAATACTAAGTCTTCATCAGAGTGTGGAACATAAATCAATCTCAAGACATATGGCTAAAATCTCAAAATATAAATCATCCTAGAATCTCAAAGTACAGTAACCAAAGTACTATAACTACTACTACAATGGTAATAAACCCTAAGAGGCGCGCCGTCTCCCCGCTGCATCCTCCTAGCCGATCAACTACCTGAAACAGCATTTACCGGAGGTGTACACAGGGTTAGAATAGAAATCAAGATC
>JAOWBR010116224.1:0-14160 GCA_028571145.1 Dionaea muscipula
CAGAAAACGACAAAAAGCTGTTTTCTGTGTTTTCGGCAGAAATTCTTAAACATCAAAAACATAAAAAACGATCAAGGCTTGACAAATTATAAATAATAAATTACAAATTATAAATTATAAACCAAACGCGTTTTCTGTTTTCTGTTTTTACTGAAAAATGAAAACAAAAAACAAAAAACAGAAAACAGAAAACAGAAAACTCAAAATAGAAAATAGACAAACCAAACAGCCCCTAAAGATTTTGAATTTTTAAAAGTGTTAATAGTGAGAGTATTGTGTAATAATTGTTTGAGTAGATAGAAAAATAAAAGATAAATAGTGAGAGATAAAACTAAATGTGCAATTGCTTATGCTCTCACCTCCCCTACCACATGAGCACACTTAACTATGGAGCTCTCTGGCAAAGCCTTGTACCATGTATCTATATATTGATTGGGGGTGATTGCCCCACTCTATTTTTATAATAATAATAATAATTATTATTATTATTATTATTAGCTAGGCTTTGCTCTACACTATGCCCCCTTTTTTCTTGAGTTTTACTAGCCACACCATTAGCATCATAGGCGACGGTTTAATCTTAATCCGTCGCCTATTGTCATTCACACAGGCGACGGTTTTATAATTAGACCATCGTCTATATACCTTTCGGTGGCTCATGCACCTTTAGCACCATAGGAGATGGTTTGATCATAATCCATCGCCTATTGTCATTCACACAGACAACGGTTTCATCGTTAAACCGTTGTCTATATACCTTTCAGTGGCTCATGCACCTTCAGCATCATAGGCGACAATTTTATCATTAAACCGTCGCCTATGTGCTTTTCGGTAGCTCATGCACCGTTAGTACCATAAACGACGGTTTGATCATAATTCGTTACCTATTGTCATTCACACAAGCGACAATTTTATCATTAAACCGTCGTCGTTCTCTGGCGGAAGTCAACTGGGCTTTGCTCCTCATCATCTCTTCTTCCTTCTCCAATCGTTGATTGATTTCATTTTGGTCTCCTCGGCTCGATTTTGCTCGGCTTCACTCCGTTTGGCGTCGATTCTAGTAACAAGGTAAAAACAGAAGCACTTATATTTGCAATGGAGTCATTTGACTTTGTTTTTATGACACACTTGACGATTGTTATATTTTGAGTCACACATAGTTAAATCTTGTCTTGCAAATGAAGAATCAAGATATTGTCAATGCTATGCGATTTGTTGATTTGACTAAAGAACAATTGCAAAAGATGAGGAATAATGGATGAGAAGCTTTCATTGGTAAAGTTTCTACCTTTTGTGTCAAAAATAATATTCAAATTTCAGATTTAAATAGCGTTTATGCCCCCTTTGGAAGGAAGAAACGTGGATTAGAGAAAGTGACAAGTCTTCATCATTTTCGAGTTAAGTATTTTTTAAGTGCCGTTGGTATCCAATTGTAAGAGCTTGACAATCGATTCGATGAGGTAAACAAGAAATTACATATTTGTATGGCTTGCTTGTGTCCACGTGATCGATTTTTTTCATTTGACACAGTCAAATTGCTTAGACTTACTACATTTTATTCTTTCGAGGTTTTAAGTGTTGAGTTGATAAGTTTTGAATATCAACTTGAGAATTTTATTGCTGATATGCGGGGAGATGAAAGATTTTAGACATTGAAGAATATTAGAGAGCTTTCTATGGAGCTTGTTGAGACAAAGAAGTACGTATTATATTCAAATGTCTATTTACTTCTAAAACTAGTGTTGTTTTTCCCCGTGACGACTGCAAGCGTCGAGAACAATGACCTTTATAAAGAATGAAGTGCGTAATAGTATGAAATATCAATTGTTGAATGATTGATTAGTTACTTATACCGAAAACAATCTCTTCTAAAAATGTATTAATGATGATGATATTGTAAATCGATTTAAGAACATGACAACTCGTAGAGAATAACTGTAAATTTTATTTTTATTAACTGAATTTATAACTACGATTTTTCTCGGTATAAGTGAATTTTTTTTAATGAAAAAGTTGGAGGTGTCGTCTTTATTTTTTTATTTTTTTTGAAAAAACTTATAATTTTTTTTTAGTTGTTCCCATTATAAAAATCCTGGATTGATTAGTGTTCGGCAAAGCCTTATACCACATAAGTCAAGCTATGTAGACCCACAAGTTCTTCTTTCCTTCTTACAGGAATATTACACACGTTGCCATTTTGTACCATGTCGCGGGCTTCATCACATCCTTCCATCTAGGCTTCTTCATTCTTCATTTCAGCTCCTAAAGGACCAAGATTGGGTTGAAGATGAATGATGCACGTGAACCACATGCTACCAGGCCCAGCTACCCCATGTCCTTGATGTTCTTTCTATCAAGTCGCCTCAAATACTTGGTACTTTAGAGCATCCACAATGATAAAAGAGAGGTTTTACTCTCTTTATTCACACTCTAAAAATCTCTAAATTTTTATCCACCCTTAAACAATCATTACACAATACTCTCACTATTCACATTCTACAAATCTTTAAATTTTCACCCTCATCTATTTGCAACTCTATATTTAGAATGTACTATATAATTTTTTAACAAATCATTCTCACTATTCACTCATATAATTTTCATCTATATTCAAAAAATCATTACACAATACTCTCATTATTTATACTCTAAATATCTCTCTATCATTATAGATGCTCTTAGCTCGTTCAACATAGCAAACAAAAAAAATTATTTTTTTAAAAAAAAATTAAATTGTTTGAAAAAGTAATTTTTTTTTAAAAAAAAAAAATCTAGAACACACAACGTCTAGATAATCAAACTATAGAATATTCTAGAATAATTTTAACACAATATTAAAAAAAATTTCTAGAATAAACTAATTGTAGAAACAAGTCTTAGATAGAAAAAAAAAAAAAAAAGGTAGTCTACGATAATTTTAAAAAAAATATTTTATTTAAAAAGAACAAACATTTAAATAAATCAATTATTTTGAAAGCAAAACTGTGTTGAAACAAGTTCAAAAAAACAATTACGTCCAAAGAAGGTTATCGGGGATGTGGTACCGTATTACAAATCAAACAGGCCCCATAGCATTGACTTTATTAGAATACCCCATAGGCGGCCTTTCGCCCTAGTCGCCCGAAAAGAACTACAATGTTGACCCAGTTAACCTAGCCGCGGTTCATTTCAGGGCCAGTTCCAAACTGCTCTATCCAAACCGTAACCGAAACCGGGACTCTACTGATTGCGATGTTAATAACCTACGGTTCACCGGTACGAACTGAACCGTGGGCACCTCTACTATTGTGATATTGAAAAGGATCCCACAGCCATAAATAGAATCCTCATAAAAAAACATACCACTAGATTGAAAGTGATTTCGTATCTGGTAAAACCTTCTCTCCAACACCTAAGATAGATGGTTTAGTGACATTGAAAAACCAGAAACAGAAGATCACCTTTAATTCTTCTGAATTATGAATTGACTCACTGACTCAGAGCTCATGGGGTTTTTTTTTTTTTCCATTGTAGTTTTGTTTGCAAAGAAGGATAGATTATAATAAGGTAGATGCCCATTACTAGGTAGGTCTTGCATTGGAGATGATCAAGCTCAAAATACCAAATCAGGCAGTAAAAACTAAGAAACAGACTAGGCACATAACGAAATTAAGCACAAACAAACATTGCCATATAGTAGAAGGATAAGGTATAAGGGCAAAACCTCAATTGCTCCACTTGATTGCAAGCACAAATTGCAATTACAGTTTCCAAGGCAAGAAGGGCAGGCTTCGACAAATTTTTCCTCGGACATTTGAGGGTACCTAGACGGAAGAAAATGTACAACATAGTTATATATCGGTATAAGATATCCAACTATATATCAGTTTTCACTCTAATAATGCAGATAAATATGCGTACCATCGCCTTATGCATTGCACGCAATATAAAACTTTGCACTTTTGGCACATTACTACTACTCTTCTGTCAGGTTTCCTACATTGGTGACATGCAACTCGTTCTTGCACTGCTTTCTGAAATGGGAAAAAAGATACCATCTCTTTCAGATAAAATATATTCGTAATCTAGCAAGAAGATTAATTAGATTCAATTCAGAAGGACCCTCACAGTGGTCTTGCTTCTTTTTGGTCGTTGGACACGAGATCCATGGCCCTTTGTAGGAGACACAATCGAACATGGCGAGGAAGATGAGCTCGGAGGAGAATCATGAGAAGAAGAGTTCCCAAGCCTTTGATTGTTTTGACTAGAATCCGATGAGCGCTTCCTCCTCCTCCTCCTTGTATGCGTAATCCTCCTCTTTGTGCTAAAAGACAGTTCCTCTTGGGATTCATTTGATTGAGGATTCGATTCACATGAACTCGGTAACACGATATTGCTCTCTTTGAAGCCAATGGGACTTCTTTTCCCCCTCGAAAATTTTAACCATCTAGGGTTTCCCCTGGGCTTACTCTTCCTCTTACCCTCTTCCTCATAGTCCTCATTACCTCCATCTGATGATCCCCATTCACCTTTCACATCCTCTTTAGAACACATCTGACCTCTTTTCCTCTGTGAACATTTTGCTGAATTCTTAATACTATTTCTCGGCTTTTTCTTCTTTGAGGCCTCTCCCTCATAGTCCTCATCTTCATCGGACACCCATTCATCTTCTAGGGAACTTCCTTGACATAGTCCTCTGGTGCTGCACCTTGACAATTTCTTCTTCGGAGTTTCTTCCTCATAGTCGTCAGATTCCTCCGTATCATCCAGCCGATAGTCACCATAGTAGTAGTCGGCACTACTAGGTTGTTTCGAAACACGTCGACGCTTCTCCATAGTCATCGTCGTCGTCTCTAAGAATCCAAGTCCAAATCTTCCTTCTCTTCCTGAAAAAGGATGTTTCCTTCCTTTACCGAGTTGCAGATCATCAACTTCACATAACAAAAGTTCTCGATTCTTTCTCTTTGCCTTCGACTCGACAACCTTCCAAGTACTCGAGATTCCCCTCTTCTCACAGCCTAACAGATTCTGCGCCGGAACCAACATATTCACTGCAGGATCAAAGAGTTCAAAAGATATAAAACACTATTCTAATATTGGAAATCATGCATAACAACTATTCAACCTAAATTGTTCAGCCACATAGCATCTAGCCAATTGGGAACCGGCATCCTCGCCACTTCGTTGTCGCCGGAAAAAGTATTTCGCCGGCGATTGAACGGGGAAATTAAACGAAAAAGGAAACGACTTACTTGTGAATCGGCGATGAGATCTCTACATCCACGGATTGGGTTTTCAATGGAAAGAAAACAGAGAGAAATCGAATCAGATGATCTGCCAGTTAGCTCTGCAGAATCAATGGCTCAATGCCCATAGAATATCTCTTTATATAATTGTTTTTTATTAACCCTTTCGTGACATTTACTATTTATCTTTAAAATAAAATTTTCAAAAAATATTGATATTTTATTATATTATTTAACATATTAAAGAAAAATCAAATTTAAAATTTTTATTATATTAAAGAAAAATCAAATTTAAAATTTTTATTTATCGTCCAAATATCATAAAAAAATTATTACGTCTTAATTGAAAAAAATCTGCCCAAAATTTAAATTTATCATTCGAATAATTTTTCACCTCTAAATGTAAATTTTGATTGAATTTTAAATTTTTTTTCTAAAACGCATGAATTTTAAATTTTGTTTTTGCAAACAAATATTGAAAAATAAAACTTTAAAAGAATTTTACACGTAAAAAAAACGTGCATAATAAAAAATTTATGAAACAAAACAGAGTACATGGGTCCCGGAGTCCCGGTTGTCGGGATACGGGAATTAATGCATCCTTAAATTATAATTTTATTTTTTTTGTTTAGTTGTTACTAACTTGCTTCGAAAAAAGGATTTGAACTTTCTTGTAAGTGGGAGAAGTTAAAACAGCATCTTCCCCCACCATTTTTTCTTAGCTAAAAAATAGAGAGTATAAATAAAAAGTATGTCTTTAACAGCTTCTTTATATGATTCCCTATTATAAGGAATGACTATAGTACCTCCCTATTTTTAGGTATTTACTCCTCATAAGTTTTATATTATTATTTTATTTAATTTTTATTTTTTTTTTAGAATAGAAAAAGAAAAGAGAATATTATTGGAATAAATTATTGAAATAGAGATTCCCAAAAATAGAGAAAGTATGTTTTAGCCAAATTTTGAGGAAAAAATAGAGAGTATTACTGACGTTTATCTAGAAATTTTGAGTTCGAATCACTCGTTATGAAATGGGATGAGAATACCAGGAGATAAGGGTTAGATGGAAACCTTAAAAAATGGGCCTGAGTAGGATGATAAACCGGAAAAACTATCTTTTTCCGAAACTTACTTTTAAAAAAAAAATCTTTCGAACAAAACCTTTTAATTTAGGTAATATTTATAATTGGAGTTATTAGATAATCTTTATAAGGAGATTATTATGATACCATTTATTAGGATGCCCTAACAAAAATTTTGGGCTTTTTATTTTTTTTTCTTTTAGATATTTATCCATAAAAAAAACTGTACATGGACGTTTACTCTTTAGGAGAAATTTTAGGGTATTCCTGACATACCCGCAACCAATCAGAAATTAATACTCGACAGAGAGTAAAAAAATTATATAGAGGGACAAAGAGGTTAGCACTGCAGTAATGGAACCAACCTGCTGAATCCACATGGCTTGGCACTTACTCTAAGGAGTAGATTGGATGAAACTAAAAATCGAGGTGTATTAGCTATGAAAGGAAGATAAAATAAGAAGGGTATTATATTTAAAGGTGAACCCACATTGATGTGATGGTTATAAAGGGAATTAAAATATAAAAAAAAATGATTTGATAATATAGAAAGGAGATAAGATGGGACGTACTGTAAAAAATAAAGAGATATAGTTAATATGAGGAGCGTATTAGCTTTAACTGACCTTGAGACCTAGCAAAAGCTAATATACCTCAAACAGTGAAATAATACGTCTTTTAAAATTGTATTTTTTCTTTTCCAAGCCATCCTAAACTTTATTCCCCTCTTTTTTTTTTTTTAAAAAAACTCCATCGAATCAAATATTTCGGACTCTTCAGGGCTAAAATCCATCAAATCAACTTACTGAAATTCCCAGAAAACAAAGAACCCTTCAATTCCCAAATCAACAATTCCCAAATCAAAATTTCAGAGTCCATACGCAAATGGGTTTCCTTTCAATGCTTTCATCCTCAATTTGATATCAGTTTATCAATTAAAAGAACGAAATCAAAACTGCTTCGCACAACACATATCAAAATCTTCAATCTATCAGAAGAAGAATATCAAAACTATGAAGCGAAAGATTGAATCAAAATGAAATTAAAATCTTGAATCTGGATGATTGGACTCACCAGTTGCGCTGCCGCTGGGGTTAAACCTAAATCTGATTTACACAGAAAACAGAAAGCACAACACCTGATCTGTGCTGTGAGTGACTCGTTGGAACATAAGAAAAGAGAAAGGCAGAAAGCGCCTGGTTTCGTATTGCTGGAAAATGGAGGTTTGGTATCAATGGTCATCTCACGTGAATCTAAAGTTAAATTTTACGTTTTTTTTATAGTTTGTTAATTTTGGGTATGAAAAAAATATTAAGATATTATTTTTCTTAAAAATGATTACCAAATCTAAGATATTATTTTACAAAAATAATGAAAAAATTAAGAAATAAAGTGAGACAAAAATCAAAGTCGACTAATAGAAGGTCATGATCTAAGATTCTAAAGTCAACAAGACTTATAATGTTCTTCCTCTCGTGGAGTTGATAGCTATCTATTCAACCTAAAATAGCTTTAGTATTAATTAATTTAGCAATATATTTATATTTATATTTATATTGATGTCAAATGATAAAAGGTAAATGAGATAAATCTGGTAAAGGAGCAAGGAAATTTCTATTTACAATTTACACCAAGAACCATTCGATATCGTTGATTTCAATTATCAATTCTAGATTCTTATTCGATTCTGATTTTAATTTTTTGAAATAGAACCATAAACCAATAATTAGAAGTGTTCATTGGACCAGATCCCGACTATGCAAGTCAGGTCAAATCCGACATAGATGGATTTTTTCATCCGACAACCCGACCGATTACCTAAAATTCGGGTTTCGGATCACTGACGGGTGATCGGTTCGGACTAGGTTTCGGGTTCCATATCGGACCGGGTCAGATAATCAGGTCGGACGAGGTTTTTGGTTTCATAACTATAGGTTCACGGTTTGCTTCTCCGAGTCGAACCGTGGTATAACATAACATAACCCAATCATTCACATCTCATAACCTTTACACTAACATGCTTGCTTGCTTTATAGGAAGAAGTGCTTGTAAATTAATCACCGTCATCTGCTTGGATCCTTCCTGCCTGAAATAAATAGCTGCAGTTCACCGGCATCATCTATCTCCCTTCTTCCGATCAATCTTCACCGCTGCTGTATCCTAAACCGCGAACTCAAAGGGGCTTTCATGTACAATTAATAGACAACATCAAACATTGGTCAAATACTCATGCATCCATGGGTGGTGGCGGTGAAGGAGAGGACTCGCAGTCACCGTCGGCGTCGCCGCCGCTCATTTTGCTCGGTGCCGGTGTGCTTCTTCGGGATTGGAGCCGTTTAGTAGGTACTAACTTAGACTCAGGCTCCATATTTTCATCAACTTCCCCATCTCCTTCCTCCTCTTCCTCGTCCTCCATGAATACCGGGTGAACATAAGCAGTCTCAAGGAACGCTTTCGGGTTGAATTTCGGATCCATTGCACGCTCCAATGTATCTTTCATCATCGCTTCCTGCAGTCACAGTTGTAGCCATTCATTCACTAAAGAATATAATAATGCAAATGTGGAATATGAAATATGACTAATGTATTTATTGTCAGTAGTTTTACTAGACCTGGAGTGGATATCTCACAAAAGCGGGTTCAAAACGGCCTTTGCAGAACCTATCAAACCAAATGGTCAAAATAGCAAGAGCAACGAGGAACGGCGTGGAACTAGCGGCACGCTTTGTGCTTAACAGCCCTATTAGAAGTACTTGTGAAACGAGTAAAGCGACAATTACACGTCCATGGACATCGGGCCAGAACGCAGCAGCACTCTCATACTCTTGGTTGTAAACGTTTATAACCTGCAACAGACGGCACAGTATAAGAAATTCTTTATCTGAATGAAGCAAAAACACAAAGCCCAGGTGTTTTTACCTGATGCCTGAATACAAGGTAAGAGAAGCCAAAGAAGACCAAGATGAACGGCAGCAGAAACGGGGTCACCACGGCATAAACAAGACCAAGTAATATATAAAATTGTATTTGGGGTTCTCCGGTATTAAATCCAATGCTTCCGGCATCCATGGCCTCCTCCCGGTCCTGCTCGGTCTTCACCAAGAAGGCGTTCTTTAAGTGATAGATTACCAGAGGTTTAAACCGTAAGATTTCCCCGGCAACACCAGCCCAACCATCAAGCATTATGTAAGTAATGAAGAAAGTTGCTTTCATTGGAACCGCTACACCAATTGTCTTGGGAATCCTGCGGCAGCAAAGCACCACCACTACTCAATAAAGTAGCGTGTGTAAAAAGAATGGACATGAAAATCCGTTAGGTAACGTAACACGTAACATACTCATTTGGTGACTGATTAAGAAAGGAATGCAGTTGCTCGAACGCAGTTCCAGTGATTATGCTCCCAAGGAAAACATTTACCAAATTGAAAAGGTAATATTTGGATGCTGATCTCCTTTCCAAAGATGATATCGATGTCAAGCCTTCGAACTTCGACATACACATCAGTATTCCAGGTAGGAACATGAGGAAAAGCTTCAAAGCAATCCCAGATAGAACACCCGTGATGAACGACTTGAGAAAAGACCTGCACATTGAGTGGACAACTCAATAGCAAGAGTGGTAGTAGTTTACACAAGATCTCCATACAAACATAAAAAGTAGCCAATTATTGTTTCTTTCATTAATATCTGATAAGCATGAGTCTACCATCATCGATTAGGTCGCCAAACAACACCAACAAGGTCATTTCCTACTGGATGAGATCGGCCACATATCCGTTGCATATATGCTTACAGGATCCGACAATTTTATTACATTAATTATCGGCTATCTAATACTCACTATCCTAACCTAATCAGAAGATTAGATTTGAGCTAAATAGATAACAATAAACAATATAACACTAGCTCAAATAAACAAAACAAATATATATATATAACATTGTATGTAAATAAATAACAATGTATAAGAATATATCAAACACAACAATAAAGGTCATAGACAATACTGCATGATAAAGAATAACACCGCATGGTAATCTAAAAGCTAAAAAAGGAAAGAAAAAACCAAGGTTGAGAGATTTAGTGCAGTGACAACACCCAAATCGTAAATAACCAATTCTAGTGTTTGCTCACAACCCTAATCCCTGTTCACCCAAGACCACCCCAGCTCACCGTCCTATGAAATAGGCCTAGTATCAGCTGGTTTTGCGAATTTCAAATATGAAAAAGGATTAGAGTTTTTTCAACATTTCACAAAAGTGAATAACTAGTTAGAGAGATTTGAAATGGTTGGTCTAATAAGGTATATAACACTAGACAATAATGGTTAACATGGGTAACTGTTCACAAGAGACCTCATGTTCTCATATGAATCAATATCTATTTTCTTCTCCATACGATGTCAGTACCTTAATGAGAATAATTGTTCCCCGAGGATCTGCAGAATGAGAACCAAGGATCGTGAACTTACATTTCAACAATCCGGTTCAAAAACGGGGCTGCCTTTTCAATTCCCTCTATAGTTGCAAGCGACTGTACAAAGGCAATGGGGATCATGAAAAAGAAGGTGAGAAAGAAAAATGCCACAGCAATAATAAGCCTTCGGATGGTGATCTGAACATATGGAATGGCTAAATTCTGCCAGTATACATCACATGGCTCTGGAGCCCATTCAGTCAACCACATGGTAGGATTTCTTGTTTGTTGAGTCTGTGCACAAACAGCAGCACCCCATCGAGTTCTAAAGGAGACAAAAGCAGCAGGCATAACGCATGAAGGATCAGTTTTTACTCTTTCCTGCTCTTCGGCAATCTGGAACGATTCAAAACCAGTCAGCAGCAGCAGCAACAGCAAGACTATAAAAAAGTAACACAAGGAATCAATAAATTAATTAGAACTGACCTTTCCTGTTAATCTCTCAATTTCTGAAGTGTAGTAATCTATGGCATCAATTTTTGTTCCACAAAGACCACAACATCCAGTCTACATGAAGAACAACGCATCAGCCACAATGTGCATCATAAAAAACGAGCATATTAGAAATAACCGTAGACATCATCAGACAAGTATCAATTTTACCCTCGTGGTGGGCCTGTTTGCAGGTTTTCTAGTATACTTGACCTCGTAGTAGTCCAGCCAATTCTGCTTTTTCTTCTTCTCCTTAACCAACCTTGCAAGTTTATTAGCATTGTAGACCACCTACAAATGCATAGGCATTTCCCTATTAACACTTTCATCAATCAACAAGATAGAAAAGCATAAAGACATGACCGATCTCCTCCAAAGCATAAAGAACCACATCAAAGAACAAGAACACATAAAAAACCCGAGTCTTTTAATGATTGATGGAGCAGCTATCCAGAATCCACCTCTTTTTCAGGTCTAAAGAAGCAGAAAAGAATGCCTGACTATTCAATGTGGGGCATAAATCACATGTATCAAGTTAATAGATTTGACCTGATGAAGAAGATAATAATCTGGATGATTGACTAAGAAAAAGTGCTCCACAAGCTCGCTAGTGGATTCATCTGGATCTGAGGGGACATTTTTCACAAGGACCTGCAACAATAATCATAGGAATGAAGGAGAATCAGTAAGATTTAGACAAGCAGGTATTTTTTAAAGAAAAAAGTTCCTTCTCTTACGGGTTTCACAACACAAGCAACAAGGAAAAACAAACATTTACTTCCCAGTTTTTTAGCTGTATCTCAGCAGATGGCAGAAAGATTACTTTATTCTCTCTGAATACCTAGCTGCAAGTTCTTTCTAGGCCTCAGATTCACATTCTGTTGTTTACCAAAAACCCAAACACCGTTGTGTTAATAACCTAACCCACATTCTAACGTGATTATCAGAAAGATACTTTATTCTCTCTAAACACCTAGCTGCAAGTTCTTTCTAGGCCTTAGATTCGCATTCTGTTGTCTACCAAAAACCCACAACGTTGTTTGGTTAATAACCTAACCCACAATCTAGATTATCATGTTAGACAAACTCATCATTCTATGAGGAGGTGCTACTTCTGATTTTGCTATGTTTTATATGCCAAACCACCAAGATTTCATGCTGATTTCTGATACGACTTCTTGTACTTTTCTTTTCCACAATTACACAAATAGAATACGTTACAACAAAGAATGTGGTATACTTCGTATATTTTTAGATCACCTAAACTATACAAGAGATTATCTTTTTATAGGAGAAGGAAGTACCAATAAAAGATAGATATATACCGATAGAGTCCATTTCTTATGAGGACCTCTATTTACGGACTTATTTACGGACCTCCCTTTTTTTCAATATTTTGTGATGATCTGAACAGTTAGATTTGTTTTAAATATATTTGTAAGGGGATACGTAAGAAATCAGCAAAAAAAGAAAAAATCGAGTAATAGATCTTTAGATAGAGGTCCGCAAATAGGTCCTTAGATAGAGGCCGGATCTGCAAATAGGTTCTTAGATAGAGGTCCTCGTAATACGATTTCTGTACATTGATATATGATAACAAATATACTTTTTGTATAACATAAATATACTAGTGGAAGCCTGTGCCAAGGTACGGAAAAAATCAATTTCTCGCTGGAGTTCACTGGCTCGTTGGAGTCACTGGAGGTCACCAATTGAGTTCTTCGTTGGGTCGCAGGATTTCACATTGTGCGACATTCAAAATCGCTGGAGTCAGTAAGGACAAAGCGAGAGAGAGAGATATAGAGAGAATGAAAGACGAAGACACAAAGTAAGTTGAGCGAGAGGAAAAAAAAAAAACACACACGTCATCATGTGATTGGAGCAAAAAATATGTATTAGAAAACTTGTGTTAGAATCAAAATTGTCCTTTAATGTAATATAGATGCTAACACCCTCCCTCAAAAGTAAGAGTGAAAACCAAGTTGAGATTGCGAACCAAATCATAATGGCGTTTAGGAGGGTGAGCTTTGGTAAAGATGTCATTTGTTGTTAACATGACAATGCCTAATGCGGATGCTATTGCTAATGTTGATGCCAATGCTAATGCCGACGTCAACGCCAATGCTGATGTCGATGCTGACGTCCATGTCGTTAATGCCGATGAAAATCAAACCAAATTAAAATTGAATCCGAAAAGAAACAAGAGGAACGAACCTCAAACCCAGAAAGAAAGAGGAAATAACCTCAATCTTGTTTGATACGTTTAAAGCACCGAGAGACAAGACCCACTTTGCCAATAAGCTAGGAACCAAATCGGGCTCCAACAGTTTGTTGAATACCAACTATGATTTGTATAAATCACGATAAAGATCCGATTTTAAAACACTCCGGAAAGAACGAAATAAGAAACTGACAGAAAAAGGAAAATATGACGACAACCTCATCAAAAACTAAGCCCTCAAACGCTAGTGAAGAGGACAACATTGTCGTGGTGAGAGCCGTCGTTCACTAGTGCCTGAGACAACAAGGGTTTAGAGAATGTGAAATACTTCGTATATTATATACTTACCGAAAAAAATACTTCGTATATTATCACTTAAACTATACAAGAGAGACCATCTTGTTATAGGAGAAAAAAAGTACCAATAAAAGATAGAGATGGACTGATATATGATAACAAATATATCTTGAATATAATATAATATCTATATTATAAAAGAGAATGGAGTTTGAATCTTTGATGTAACATTTATCCAATGGACAAATGTCACATTAAAGAAAAAAACTAAAAAAAAACCATTATCGTATTAATAATGTGTGTTTTAAACTGGTTTAATGGATTAAAGTGTTAACAACCCCTGGTCTATATTATAAGAAAGCTCATTGTTTGAATTTTCATCCTACATGGACAAACATCACATCACGTGTGGGATGGGGGAGGA
>JAOWBR010116335.1:0-14155 GCA_028571145.1 Dionaea muscipula
TTTCCTATATGCATCTCACCGCCGATCTATAACCGATCCAAACCATGACCTGTTTACAATCGAATGGTAGGATAGTGTGTTTTTTTAGCTCAATCGAATGGTAGGATAGTGTGTTTGATGACCGATAGCTGACGATGAACGTACTACTTTTGTTTACAAGTACGATACCGAAGCACAAAGAACATGGGTACATCGGCATTAGTAAAGAATCTGCTGTTTACAAGGTAAAAAACATGGCTCACCAGATAATGAAGCACGAAGAATAAAAGAGACATAAACATAACCATTCTATTCGAGGAAAAATTGTTCTTCATATATTTGATTCTACTCGAGAGGAGCAAAATGAAGCAAATTTATGGACGCGTTAAAATCCGTATGCTATGCCCTTCGACATGGGTATCCCTACTAGATCCATACAGCATCATACCACCATTTACATAACCAGGAAAAGTACCACCACCAATAGGGGTAGCTTGAACCAAGAGAAAGTTGGAACTGTTAATTTGGGTTTGGCCTGGCGCCGACTCGGTATGCCGGTTAGATATAATACCATCAGCAACTGAGTTAATGCCAACGCCGAGATTGAGGCTCACTGCTTCGCCTTCTCTGGGGGTGGTGATCCTTGATGTCATGCTCGTTGATGTCGCAATTGCAGTGTCATGGCTACTAGTCTTGGCAATAGGAACATCATGGTTATGTTTACCCTCATAAGTTGTTATAACTGCTTTGGGGTCGTGGGACGCCCTCTCTACGTGCTTACGCACTGAGCATCCAGCACTAGTGCACTTGTAATAACTCCTGTACAAGATCGACATATGGTTTGGTTAGAGCCATGATGATTTAAGGTAAAGCATGACAGAAAGTAAAACTCTCTGAGCATTAAGAAACAAGTCACAAGTGTCAAATACACGAACAGGATCACTACTTATTGAGAAAGGATATATAACATGGTTAGCAAGTGCAGATCCAATAGCAACGAGAATGAGCATGGGAATCAAGAGTAGGTAACGTTGCTTGAACAGAAATTGTTCCTGCAACTTCTGAGGCATAATATCCTTCAGAGTTCAAACTACCCTGTGAAGAGCAGAATTCATAAATCATCACCCACTCAACCTGACTCCTAATCCCCTTCCTGTTGTCATGTCCAATACCTCATCCTTGAACTTTCAGAAAAAGGACAGAATCTAGAGTAAAAATTGTGCACAGCTACTGGAGTACATGTAGCAGTGCACAATTTTTACTCTGGTGGTTATTGCTAAGCAGTAAAGGATCTGAAAAAAATTGGTACCCCCACCCCTATTTGGCCTAGTATCGTCCCAATTAATGAAGCTTGCAATCAATTCCAGTTTTTCACTGCTTAGCAATAACCACCAGGAGCCATTACGGGAAGCATGTATAAAAGACCGATAAGGGGACAGAAAAGACAAATGTTTGACAGTGAATGGAGAAATTGGCAAACTCGAAGTCATTAATACAGGATTATTCCGTGATAGAAACAAGAAGGCAATAGGAATCATAAATTATGGTGCCAACCATATGACTCTGCTTCACCAATAAAACATGCAGGTTCACTTCTGATTCTCACAAGCAAAACAAGATAAATTTCCAACTGGAAAAGACAAAACAGGGTAGTTTATCTAAGGCAGCTGAGTGTAAAAGCAACTGTTGAGTAATCAGACAACAGCTCCAATTCAGTGTGACAAAAGTAGACGGACATAATTATCCATTAATTTCAAATCGGACACAATCATCCATTAATTTCGAAGAAAATACAGATATTTCATTCACTCTCTGCCTGAGATATCATTATTGGTGCGTACCGTGGATTAGGATTTCCTCTCACCACTTTCTGGCCATACTTGCGCCAACGGTATCCATCATCAAGAATATCAACCTCGCTCAGGGTTTGCACAACAACACGTGGTTCACGAAAAGGCTTAACCACTGAACTGATGTCAGGCGTACCAATTTCCATTTTCCTGCTCAAAGTTTACAAAAGTTCATTGGTCTGCCCTTGGAGAGAGAACGCCAAAGGGTGGGAAAAAGCTACACTAATTACATACCTCCTCTTCGAAAATCGGTCATCGTCGTCATCAACATCATCACTTATCCTGTTTGATTGGGATATTCCACCTTCAACATTAGTGTCATTTGCTGCACGAGGAGATACTTCATGGTTGATACTTGGCTCGTTGGTGTGGTCCACATGGCCGGCAAGGGAAGTCAACATGTCTTCAGTAGGATATCATGGGAAGGAAAACATATTAGTCCCTAAATTGAATGAAGTACAAAGCAGGTAATCTAAACCATATACAAACATTATCAGGCTTTGGCCATTACCTTCCTGACAATTGAGAGATGAAAACTTTTCAGACCTCTCTTCTTGAATTGGTATCATAGAACCTGCAGAGATTCGGCGGCTAGGCAAAGGTTTTGGATGAACGTGCCTACCCTTGTAGATGATGTCTGTTATCGGACCATCCGGGGATCTCTCAAACAATTTTTTCACCTCACAACTAGGATGTGTGCACTTGTAATAGCTGCGTGGAAATTCACTACCTTTAACTAGCTTTTGTCCATATTTGCGCCAATTGTATCCATCCTCAGATGCCCGCTCACTCATTATAGAAGATTCTGCACCTTTATGGTCAAGTTGTGCCAGTTGGACCTCAACACTAGCATGGCCACTGGAATCAGCTTCAGCTGGTATATTGCCATTTGAAGTAGCCATATGCCTTGCAGCAGGTAGGCCTGGTCCACTTGATGATGCTGCAAGCTCACTTGAAGATGCAATATGTGGAGCAGCAGATTGAGACTGGATGTCTGACTGCAATTGAATTGTTTGCGCACTTGGCTTTTGGTTCATATCTGCAACAGCCTTGATTATAGCAGAAACAAGTAAGTTACAAAGTTGAGCATGCCAATATTATGAAAATTGAACTCACAAAGGTAAGATTAAAACTCAATTCTTAACAGCATAAAATCTTCAACCAGATAGTTTTCAGTGAAAGTATTTTGTACTGCAATTGGACTCACCAAGGATCCTGCTATGTGTAAGCATGAGACAGAATTTGATCCGGACTGTGGTTTGAACTCAAAACAGTTAGATTTACTTCCACCCAAGTCATTCGAGCAATTTATGCTGGATGAAAACATACTCGATCCAACAGAACCATGCATCATTGGAGGGAAGCAAAAGGAACCAGTAGTTGGGGAACGCTCTGCCTGGAAGATAAATTAATAAGCTCAAATGAACAATAGCAAGGAAAACCAGCTTGCTTCACATGTTTCAGCAGAGGCAGAGCAACAAAATTTATGGCACAAAAACTGTAGACTATATGAGGCGTATCCCCAGATGAGAAGGATGACAGAGAAGCCACATTAAAAGAAGAGGAGAGAACGAAAAAAGCTCGTGCCTGGTTCCTAGCTTACCAGAAAGTGGCTATGAAAAGAACTTTATTCCACAAACATTACAACAACATTATTCTTAAATGGACATTATTTATCAATCAGATTATGATAACTGAAGTAGTAAAAAGAGATAAATGCAATTTAGATATTCTAGTGCTTTACACATTTATAGTAAAGAATAACTTTCCTCGCTAGGATCCTCCAAGCACAAGCAGAAAGTGATATCCTGACCAAAGTGATTTCTTGCATACACAGTTTGAGAATAATATCAATTTTATTACTAGAAATTCAATAACCATGCAAATCCGAACACCATAAGTAGCAAGCAAATAGGAAACCATGCAATTGATCAAAGAAAGCTCCGTACTATTAATACACAACATTTTGAACTAAAAAGGTACACACTTGGAAAAACACCAAGCATATTCTGAGAAAACAAATCCTTGAGAATAATATTTGGTGGCACAATGAAAAAAAGAAGAAAAGGAATTATATTACCCAAGCAGCATCAGAATCCAACGGTCCTAACCATTAACAGTTGACATATACACACTTAGACCCCGTTTGATAATTGTGTAGGATTAGATGAGAATAGTAAGAAGATGGGATTATAAGAAGATTGGGATAGGATTGATAAGAAGATGAGATTATAAGGAGAAATGAAATTTTAAGAGAATGTTTGATTGTGTTGGGATTAAACGTGGATTGATAATTTTAAGAGTGGGTTTGGGCTTGGTATTACTAATACCTAGTCCCCCATGATATTATAATACCAAGGCCAAGAGCATTATAATTCCATGGTATTAGTAATACCATGCCATTTTTTTTCAATCAAACTACGAGTTAATAATATCATGTTACTATAATACTAATCCCGGGTTCGAAATCGTTTATCAAACAAGGCGACCTTGCTACTTTGATTCTAAATTCTGCGTGGTAGATGTTTAACAATTTCTTCTTGATGCCACTTCTTTCATTTCAGTGTTCAGCAAAAATGTGGTAGCTTCTATGATACTGATGTCTTGTGAACATAGTTCCGAATTTTAGCATTTTTCTGATGCAGGAATCTACTAGGTTAATTTCTGGAGAAAAGGGTCATGTACGTCTAAGAAATTTGCAGAGAATGCTAAGAACAAGGCAACAGTATATGATATCTCAAGTTAAATTCCTCTACCCTGTGAAGACCTTCATCGGAGCAGCACAGGAGCTAGAACTTGATTCGTACCCCACTAGTAGTAGATCCGGTAAATATGCTTAGTACTTTTTAAGAATGATTCTGTTATTTGTTGCTATTAGTTTCCTATGAGTGGAAAAGTGGTGCGCAGTTGTATGAAAATCTTTAAGCTAAACCTGGTAGCCATGACAAATTTGAAAGAATTGAACAAATTTTGGGTTATTTCTTTTGTGACTAGTTTCTCGCTGTCTCTATTAGGGGTGTTTAAAAATCCGTGAAACCGTGAAACCGAACCGGATCCGGATCGATCCGTGGTTCCAGAACCGATATTTTAGGACATTGGATCGGTTACGGTTTTTTTTTTATTTGGAACCGTATGGGAGGGTTCGGTTACGGTTTAGAAGCCCCAAAATCCGGACCGGAACCGAACTGAACCGTGAGTGTGTTAGAGACTCTCTAACTTGCAGTCTCTTTTCCCATTGGCGTTTCAAGTAGTTCCTAAGCAATTTGCTAATTGAATAGTGAATTTGGTGTGATTGTTGATTCTAATGATTCATACGCTTCTCTTTCATCCATTCAGGATTCTGGATTGTCAGTAAGATCCCGTCCATTTTCTATCTTTTTTATGCGGTTTACACAAGCGAGGATGTGATAAAAAAAAAAAAGTGAAAGTTGCTTTATCCCTCTATTATGAATGCATTCATCTCAGTTTGATTGCATGTCCATAATTTCTTAACTTCTTACAATGGTGAAATAGCAGTTCACGTTTTTTTTCTTTTTTGCGACTTCGCAGGAACTCCTGGTGGATCTCCTAACAGAGATAAACCTCACAATGAAGGAATGCTAACAATTTCAGGATTGCAGTTGAGTTTGCTTCCTTTCATGCAGATGAATTTCTTCACAGATAAGAAGCAGGTTCAGAGGTCTGCGACTGCTCTGGGATATGTAGCACATGTGTGTCCTTTCTCTCACTTGAGAACAAGTTTACAAAAAAAAAAAAAAAAAAATTTGTTTCTTTTGTGGAATATGTCAATGGAGACTAGAGGTACTTATCATTTTTTGCTAGGCAGGCTTTCCTGGTGCAGAACAATTATTATCATGACGCAGCTTCCCGTTGTGATTTATTCGTTTCATGTTGAAACCTTGGTTTTCACTGCAATTCAGCACAGTTAACAACTTATGTTGACCAGTAATTTAACTCAGTGTCCTTTCTTTTGGTAACTCGTTAACCCATTTGTCTTTTGCAGGTTGTTTCACTCCTCGCTTCATATTTGCTTGTGCCTTTGCGATACCCTGTGCGGCTGGGTGCTTCTCATTCATTCATCATAGATTTTGCACCTTCAATGGAACCTACATCATCTGACTCCTTATCTACTGTAGAAGTTTCTACAAATATTAAGTACGCAGAATTTCCTCTTTTCTTAGACGGGCAAGATGCTACTCGAGCAGCGTATGGCGTGTTTTTGTTGAACAAGGTATTGCTACTCAATCCTATGAGTTTGCTATGGATAATGTTGCTCATGATCTTGCAGATGCTGGCATGATGATATATGTTATAATGGAAAAACTCAAAAAAGATCAAGTTTTCTTGATTAAATGTTTTTGCTTCGTTTCTGCTGCATTAGGTTTAATATCTGTTATCCTGTATGCTGTTGCAGGATGTAGAGCAGCTATTAAATTACCTTGGTGTGAACAGCTTCGGGCCACGGCAAATATTAGCTAATTTGAAGCAACTTCAAAAGATGATACTTTCCTCAGAATTTTTAGACACGTGACTGATGTTCAGATTTGGTACGAGTCAAATCTGATGATATTAGAAATTATCTAGTGTGCTATTCTTACACGTACATAGACCCAAATTTAAAGCACCAAAGTGCTATTCTTGCACTTCATTTCATCGCTTGTATATAGGCTCTCAATGATTTGTGAGGCTGTTCTCTGGAATTACACAGGAATATGGAATACATTCCATTCAATTTTTCATTCTCTTCTCCTCCTCTTCCTTTTTGAATTGCCCATTTTGCTGTGTAATAATTTATTCTCTGGTGCATGTGTCATGTGAATACGTATGATCGATCTCATCTAATAAGAAATGTTCATGTTGTTATTTTCATTCTTTCTCTCCTTGTAGGAGGAGGTTGACATAGCACACATGTTGCTCACTTGCTTTCACATACGAAATTACTCTTCATGGTCTGTTGCTTTCACATATCATTACATTCTTGTGCCATGTATTAAGAGAAAATGATGAGTGTTCTGTGAAAAACTAAAAACTAGTGAAACCTAATTATCCAAACAAATTTTAAATGTAAGATTGCAAGTGAGTTTTATCATCGTCTCACAAATAAAAGGAGACAATTTTGGGGCAAATTTGTACTTGTACTTGTTCATCTATTTGTATCTCATATGCTTAATCATCAGTATAATAATAACCTAGTAAAAACAATCACACTATAATACCTTGGTTTAAAACTCAACTGCACCACCCCAATTATCATCCAATGCGGCCAACACCAGGGTGGTGTAACACCAGATGCACTACATTCCCCTCCCCAGATGCGAACCTGTCGCCATTGCGGCCCCGGGATCACCAGGTCCAGCACTGCCTGGGCCTGCACTCCTTGCATCATGCCAGTACCCAGCATCATCACCGCCATCTCTAGCGGCCACACGACACAGCCAGTTGCAGATGATCCGTGGCAGATATCACTCAGTTGAGAAAATCTACTTCAAAGTAATATCTAAATCTGATATCTGTGAGTACTGAAAATGCAAAACATCATATACAAATGACAGAAATGCATGTAGGAGGCACACACAAATGAATGACAGACCAAGGGGTATCCAATTTGTACAACAAAACAGCAAGCTGTTTTCCCTCTATGAATCATTGCGTGATAACCGATCCCCTGACAAGAACAGAGAGTTTCCACTCAGGAGTTTGATGCCGAGGATATGGAAGGAGCATGAGTTCCCTCTCTCGAAAACATTATACCACTTACCGCTTCAAACACAAATCGAATCTCAAAGTTCAGATAAAAAGAGGAACAAGCCATCGAGGTGATGGATATGGACAAAATGGATCACTGTTTGCATTGATCAAATTCAGCTAATTAAAAGGAAGTACATTCTCCTTTTGAAGATTCATATGACATGAATATGAGGTAATGCACATAAAATACATCCACACAACCTCGTTGTACAACTTCTGCTTGACATAAAAAAAAAGAAAAAAAAAACAAAAAAAAAAAAAAAACAGCATGTATGTTGTAATATGCAAAAACTGGTACTGAGAAATTTCAAATTTGTTACTTTCCTCCTTTCTGCATGATATTAGCCACACTTCCACTCACCTTGAAACTGAAAAGAAAATTGAACGCAGAACAAGAATACCTGAATGGTTCAAGTCTTTTCATAAAACAGGATGTAGGCCTCAGTTCGAAGAACATCTTCCAAGGAAGTCTCACGAACATAAGCATCACAGGTGTAATACCACATCGGTTTACCTCTACTTCTGTCGCCTCCCCTCACATATGCAACGTAATGACCTCCTCTCATGGTCCCAGAATGCTCCACCACTCCAACCAATCGGTAAATGCACTGTCCTCTCTCACCGCTCCTGCATACACTTACAAACATTAACATATCTGAACTCAAAAAAAAAATGCCCAATGTTCTTTATAAGGAGAAGGTAGAGGGCAGTCGTTTCAACACGATGGTAAAATCTTGCTCTTTGAATCATTTCACACCCATGCCAATTCTCAAATTTAAAAGCACGTCAAACATGCAAGGTATACCAAGCTTTAACAGCTACGTAACGCAGCTGCGTTGTTACTATTGAGTAGTATACTTGTCTACTAGGATTTTTCTTCGGGGCAGATTCAACATGGAAAAGTTAATGCTTATTTAGGCTTATTTTCCCTCTTTACTGCTACAGTTCCTCAACAATATACTTCACAAATTCCTCTGAGGAAATTATAAAGCATTCCTCATCAATTTACTTCACAAATTCCTCTGAGGAGATTATGTCAATATGCAAAATGTTTGGCTTTCAGTTAGCCCAAACTCTCAAACATCAAATGTCTCAAATGACAAAATAGAAGCAAATGGAGACTGGAGAAGGGAAAGAAAAAAATGAGTCGAGCGTTATTTTTTTTTTTCTTCCTCTGGTTCCCATTATCCAGTGATTGGCCAAGTAACTAGTACATAGTCCCCATTCTATGATCGGAGTTTAAGAACATTGGTCTGCTGAAATATCTTCTTTGCATGATTCTAACGCTCCTTCAAGTGAAATCAATTCAAGCGTACAATAAATACAGCTTCCAAAATAACACGGTAAAAGCTATTACATTACAACTTCCATTGCATTTTGCCTCAAAGCAACAGCCAACTCGCAGTCATTTACAAAATTCGCGCTCACATCCAGAATTTGCTATTCTTTTCGATTTGCAACTGATCGCCACTCGTACTCCAGTTCTTCAAGATTAAATTGGGAGTACTAAAATTCTAAAAGGAGCCCAATCACAAAAATTGCAAATAAAACCTATTTTATTCTTTTCTATTTGCATAACAATCTGATCGAACATTTTCCATATATCTATCTCTCTTTTCTCCCCTTGCATATTAGAAGTACGATTAACGTAGTTGGCTACCTGAGGTTATTTGATGAACAGGAAAAATATCTTGTGTTTTCTAGAAGTGAAGAAATTCAATTAAACTGGTGCGGCAACCCGGTACATTTCTTTCTTCATTCCTTTTTCTACTTGAACAAGTGATTGGGTCCTTAAGCTAAGATAGTTGCATGGACGATCACATCCATCCCACAAAGAGCAATGCTGCTTTCAAAAACTAATAACCAGATAGAGATGAAAGAACCATATATCCAAGACATATACACCTTTTGAGGGGGGAAAATGTTTACCTGGGATCTCTGAAAGGTCCAAGATTTAAAATTTCCTTGAACCCAATGTGACCGTTCAACTTAGTCAAACGTCCACGAGAATCTTGGCCGAACCGTTTCAGGTGAATTGTCAAAACACTTGGGGTCTTATTGATAAGTATTGTTTTAGTTGCATCTCTCATTACCTTCACATTTCCAGAATTGTTTTCCTCTTCATTATCCGCCCCTGATTCATACTCGACTGATTCCAAAGCCTTCTCAGAACCTTTCTCGGCAACATGATTAGCAGAAAAATGAGTTGAAGTAACAGCATTACCATTCAAACCAGCTTGATCAGATGTTCCGAGACAACATGAAGCATCAGTCATAACAGAATCTGCAAAATTTGGCAACTCATTTTCTTCTTCCCCTCCTGCCTTATCAGCAGTAACTGAATTAGGACAACCGACCATTGATGTTGGCTGGCCATCAATTATTGCATAGCTGGAAAATTCATAACCTTGTGCTTTAGTTTGGATTACCGATCGAGCTTTGAGCTGATTCTTACCTCTTCTCTTCAGCGATTCTCTTGAGCAGCTTTCACAGTGCCAAGCATGTTCCCTAGAGAGAAGCTCGGGTTTTGTGAAATGAGCCAGGCAACTTTCTATGGATACTGGTGAATTCGTATCGTCAACTTCCTCGGGATCAGACTCACTAGTGTTGCCAACTAGGTAACTGTTTCCAAAACCTTCACCGACCTGAAAATCAGGAGCACCTGATGATGGCTCAATGCTGGGCCCAATAGCGACCTCAGGCTCATCAAACAGACCACCAAATCCATCGAAATCAAGCAAATCTTCTCCACCACCCACAACCAATGAAGAGGAGTCAAAATCTTTCATCGTGATGTCACCACTTATAGATTCTTCCTTGTAAGGAAGCAACAGTACTTCAGAACCCAGAACCTTCAGTGGCGGCTCATCATCCCAAGAGTGATAATCTGGGTAGCCACTATGCACATACACCTCTCCATTAGATGTTGCTGTATCCAGCCCAGCAACATTTTCCTGATGGACAACCATGGTTCCGGAGTCCTTGGAGACTCCAAGATTGAGATCATTACTTTCCACATACACGTCATCGGATGCAGGTGTTGGCCCAATGTAATCAAACCATAAATCATCTGAAGCAACTGCATTTTGGGTGACATTTTGTGCAGTTGAGACATTATCATCACGCAAAACTGGAACATCACTGCCAACGATAGACTCATGGCCGATGGAATCGAAGTCATGCATCGATGGCACTGGCTCAAGATAATCCAACCATGTTGAATCATCTGTAGAATCTGCTTTAGCGTATTGAGCAGTTGGGACATCATAATTATGAGGCGTTGGAAAACTAGGCCCCACCACACTGTCATGGCCAAAAGGATCTACGGATGAAGAGCAGCCAACTGAATCCCCATTTTCCTCTGCAGGTAAATGGCTGGGTTCTAACCTTGGAGAAGCCATACCACTTTCTGAAGGATATGATGAATCAAGAGCAGGTAGTGGAACCTGCTCTTTGCTATCTTTGTCAAAAGACTTGCCAACCCTTTTCGGAGGATACTTGGCCCTCCTATTCCGAGAAAGTGGTTGAGATTTTCTTTGGGGAGGTTTCCTAGTTGGGATTGGCAGTGAAAGGTCTAAAAAAGGCTCAAAAACCACAGAAGAATGCCCACATTCAACACAACAAACAGTACTAGAGAGCTGTCCACCGAATATGGCATCCACAAATGTTGATTTTAACACAAGAGATTTTCCATTTTCCATAGAAGATTCAACTAGTCTCTTCGCAGACAACTCTTCTGTCGAAAGACCATCAAGCAAATAACGGAGCAACTCATGACTGTCCTGCTGTTGGTATCCCCTGAATTGCGGAGCTTTGTCACAGATACATCTAAAAAGAGCTTTAGGGCTTATCACATTACCCGTGGCCATCTCAGGGCTGGTCTCAATAAAAAGCTTTTGCAAAGAATTCGTGAGAGGACCAATAGAACCATCCAGATTAAGTAAGTATTCCTTTAAGCCCTCTATTGCCAGTAGATTTTGCATAACTGAATTGAAGAAGCAAGTGTTTCCAAGGTTAACCATGCCTCTTACTGCATGAAAGTCTCTTCCAAATACACCAGATGTGACATTCGATCCTGATTGTATATCACTAGTAACACTGCCACTACCAAACCAAACACCTTCTATATCCACTGATGTCCCTTTGGGTGATTCTTGTTTTATCAACTTCACAATATCTGACAATCCACCGTTTTCCTCTAACTTATCAACTCGAACAAGAGTTCTGCAAGGGAAACACCAACGGAGATGAGGGTTGTCCAATTGGATTACTAGGGGATGGCGAGTTAACCTAGCATGACGAATAGCATGGCATTGTGCAATCGTGGGAAGTCCAATGCCGCCACAAGAAAACTGCCCACACTCCAAACAAATCCAAATTGCTTTGGACTCTGCTTTTTTTCCATCTACGGCGCCACCTCCTTTCTTCTTCCCGTGTTTTCCCTTTCCCTTGCCCGCCCTTCTGTCAACACCGCCTTCCCTACAATCCTGGCATCTAAAAGGCCCACTTGACCCGAGTTTGGAAGAAACATTGTCGAGATTGATACCCTTGTCAACATGGGCACATGTTTTCCTCTCTTTCAACACAGGATCTTCATCAACCATAACCTCAGCAGTCTCATTGGCCTCCTGACGCTCATTTTTTTGGGAAGAGGAGGAAGCAACCTTCCTACCCTTTTGAGCGCCGCGAGACTTCTTTCCTACCTTCTTCCCCATGAGGTCCTATAAACAACAACAAAATATAAAATTTCATTAATACAACAAAAACAATTAACAGAAGGATGGCAAAGAAAAACCCCATGTCAACAATCACCAACCATGGCGATCAACCAGGAGAAATTAATTTTATGGTATAAGTAATTGAAAATTGATTTCAGGACACTGAGAACTGGAAACTACTAGTGGTTCAAGGATAACCATCAATAATCTCATCGAGGCAAAGTAAATGAAACCAACAATTACACGGGCCAGAATACATTCAAGGGAGGGAAAACGAATAGGAAAACCCAAATGGAGTGAAAATATAAAAAAAAAAGTTGGGGAAGATGAATAACTTCAACTAACCTAATACAGAGTGCACTGGTTTACTCTTCATCCGTAATATCACCGCTTAAAAACTACATTAATTACGTGATTTTAAATTTTAAGAATGGTAGTGGTGTGCAGAAAAATCGTAAAATCACCAAATCGTACTGGACCGCATCGGATCGTACCGCACTGGTGGTCTAATGAGTTTTTTTTTATCGGTTCGGTTTCTAATTTTACAACCGGATCGAACCGTTCAAACCGTTAAACCATTCAAAAAATCAAAAAATTAAATAATTATATATTTTTTATAAAATACATATATGTATGTATAATATAATATCAGTATGTGTAGTTGTAGTTGTATTTGATATACATTAATTTATATTCAGGTTTTAATCTGCTCTAAATAAACTTTAAATAACCCTAAATTTTTACTCTACTCTAAATAAACTTATTACACACTAATTTCTTTTATTTTTATATAGATTTTACAAAAATAAAGATGATTCCTCGAGTAAAGTAATATCCTAATAAATTGGATTGTTGGTTCTTTATATGTGAAATATAGTTTTGTGAAGTTATAGATTTGTTAAGTTGTTTTTAAAACCGTTCAAATCGAACCGGACCGGACCGTTATTTGAATGGTCCGGTTTGGTCTGAAAAATAAAAAATCGGTGAATATGTATATGGTTTGATTTTTCCTATAAATCACACCGGACCGGACCGTGTGTACCCCTAAAGATGTGTGTGACCGCACGAATATCTGCATTTTTCTCATAAAAATATTTTATTATTAGTTATAATCATAGTACTTTATTCATGATTATTTAGATTAAGCTTTTGTTTAATTTTTTCCCCGCAAACTAATTTAATTACAATGTTAATTTAACTGTTCAACTTATTGTTAATTTTTCTGCACCGTTATCCACCACCGGTCACTACCACCACCACTATCCATGGTTGCCACCACCGCCACCGCCACAGCCACCGGTCCACCGCCACTATAAGCCACCACCAACTATCAACGCAGTGATTTTGGGCGTTGAAGGAGGAGGAGATGATGGGTATTTGGTCTGAGACGTACATGTATTTTTATTTTTATTCAGGATAGCCAAAAATAAAAAATAAATAATAATAATAATAATAAGGGATTCTGTTATTTATTGGATCTTTTTAGGATAAGAATATGGTTGAAAAGAAAAAAAAACCGAAGGACGATTGTGCAACCAATAGCAGAATAAAAGAATATGTCGGATCATTAGTGCAATAGTTTCTTTCTTATTCGCATACCAAACAAAGCCTTAGATTAATTAATCAATGAATAAAAGATAATTTAACTAAAAAATATAATTTATTAATTTATCGGTGACATGTGTTTAATTTTAATTTAACTTTTTTTTTTAAAATTTCTAATTTTATCCTTTTTGGTATTATTTTTTTGTTTTTGTTTTATTTTTAGAATTTATTTTAAAAATTATTATAATTTATTTTTTTATTTTTTCAAATTTAATTAAAAATATTATAATTAAAGGGGTAATTATTATAATTAAG
>JAOWBR010116446.1:0-14153 GCA_028571145.1 Dionaea muscipula
GGTTCTTTGCTAGGGGGGTTGAAAGTCTTTATTCAGGGCCAATTTTATACCAAAGACCTAGGAGAGTGGAGATATTTCTTAGGTATTGAGGTATCTCGATCGAAAGATGGGTCTATTAATCTAGATCAAAGGAAGTATGTTCTGGGTATCCTTGAGGAGACTGGTCTGTTGGGGACCAAACCTATAGCTACTCCTATGGATGTGGGGGTTAAGCTGTATGTTGATTAGGGGCAGTTTATGACAAAACCTGAAAGGTATCGTCGCTTGGTTGGAAAGTTAACGTATCTTTGCATCACACGTCCTGATATCATATTTGTTGTGAATTCATTAAGCCAATTCATATCAGCTCCACGCATACCCCAGTGGGAAGCTCTCCTAAGGGTGGTGAAGTATTTGAAAAACCATTTGGGCCTCGGTTTGTGTTATAGAGCACATGGTCATTTACGTCTTGAGGGATTTACTAACTCTGATTGGGCCAGACATCCCAATGATAGACAATCTATCACTAGCTATTGCTCCTTTCTTGGAGGCAATCTTATCTCTTGGAGGAGTAAGAAATAAAAGGTTGTTTCCAAATCTAGTGCAGAGGCCGAGTACAGGGCGATGGCGTATACCTTCTGTGAGTTGACATGAATACATTCTCTTCTGAAGGAGATCGGATTTACATTTCCATTACCTCTTCATTTGCATTGTGACAATTAAGCAGCTATACATATTGCTTCAAATCCAGTCTTTCATGAGAGGACGAAACATATTGAGGGTTGATTGTCACCATGTTCGAGAGACAGTGAAGTATGGTTTAATTGATACAACCTTTGTGCCAAGTGATGCTCAATTGACAGTCCACTTAACCTTTATTTTTATCTAGTCTTGAGCTGGTCTAGTTAATATCTATTCTCTAACTTGAGGGGGAGTGTTAAGTGATTTAGTGTAACCCATCAAGGGTATTTTTGACCTTGTACTACACCCTCTATATATATACATGATTTTTGGGTGTGTTAGGGTTAATCTAGACACTCTTTCCCTCACTTTAGCTTACAAACTGGTTCATCTTATATGTTTTTGTTGATTAAGCTTTTGCAGCTGGATTTGACTTTTACATTTTGGCCATACCCTGTAACACTTATCTTAGAAGAATATTTTTTCTGTGTGGTTGTCCCTTCCTGCAGATGCTAAAGGACTTCTTGATCTGGGTAGAGCAAGATCTTGGTCGATGGGGTCCGCTTGTACTGTAAGTATTTTGAAGTATTACTTGAACTTGATGCCTTAAACTTAGCTTAGAGAGTAGCAGGCAAATTTTATGTTTCCAATCCCCAATTTTGAAGCGGCACCTTTTGGTTGTGCTTCCCGATTAGGTTTACAACTCTAAATGTTAGATTCATTCAAAAATGATAGAAAGATGAATATAGAAGAAACTGAAACCTTTTTCTTCCCTTTAAATCTGAAGGATGCTCCTCTCTTTTATCCAGCATAAAAAAGGAAAAGTTGGTGGAGACAAAATATCTTTATCTGTGTTGCTATTGGTAGGACACTGAAAAGTTTGTTTCTGCTGTTACTGGTGATTGAAATGAAAGCATATTAAGTGGTGGATCGCTACTTATTCAAATTCATGTTACTGGACTTGGCACTCTGGGGTGTACTCTTGTCCTGATTCTGTCTTCTGCTTGTCTTGACTGATAGCTGTGTATGTAATTGTAGGGCTGTTGCATACATTCCATTGACTGTGTTGGCAGTTCCAGCGTCAATACTTACTGTAAGTACCAATAACCATTCTATACCCACAATGGTAGCTTTCTTCTGTACCAACCTCGTTGAATGTCTTGGATTATGTCAAAACCTGATCCTATATTTCAAATTCATGCTTTCAGGTCTGAACCATGTGCTGCTCATCTCTTATTTTCTTGCAATTGTGTGAATTGGTTGATACCTGTTCTTTGTATTGAGTGATCAAGCCAGGACATAAGATCAAGGCAAGACAAATATCAGTAAAATGAACCTTGGTTCCATTTTATACACAAAAGAAGTCTCAAGTTATGTAGCCAAGAGAGGAAAGTGGACAGTTATGCACAAATAATGGGACAGTGTAAAAACCATGTTTTACTGGAGAAGAATGAAAAGACTATTTGTAAGCTATTGGGACAAATGGGCAGCAAACAAGAACTTAAGTTGACTAGATAAGAACAGTTTCTTTAAAGACACGTCACTATTGATCTTCTGTGGTACCTAAAGATGAAGAGACTATTCTACTAGAGAAATGTTTTTGCTGAACTTTTCTAGTGTATAATGTTGAGCTAGGCAACATAATCTTCTTTTATTGATCTCTAATAACTTTATGAAAAGGTGAATTGGGAACTTTAAGTGAGCAGCGTTTGTCTATTGAGGAAACACTACTAACATAATAATGATATTGCATTTTTTGTATACATGAATTCTGTTGGTAGAGGAGGGATTTGTTTGTTTGTGTGTGTGTGTATTTTTGCGTGCGAGTGGGTTGCCATTTTTTCCTCCAAAGGGCTTGTCCCTGTCTATATCCATCTTGCTTGATTTGTCTTTGTTTATGATGAATCTTTTCTGCTAAGATGCTTTCTGTGGCACCAGTTTGCTCAAATGCCTGGTTATAAATTGAAATTATGATGGTCTGCCTATTTAATAGTATGCCGATTTCACTCTAGACATTCTAGACTTTAACTGGAGAAAACTTAGTCGGCATTTTTTGTCCTTCATGTCTACTCTCTTGTTTTTCAGCTTGGTGGGGGCTATCTGTATGGCTTGCCGGTGGGCTTTGTTGCAGATTCTCTAGGTGCAACTCTTGGTGCAACTGCTGCATTTCTCTTAGGCAGAACTGTAAGCTTTTTCAGTTTCTTTTCAATAGCATGCTTCTTTGATGTTTGACTTGGATACTATCAATACTTTTGGGTATAAAATTAGACAACTTGATTCCACCGTGTTAGTTGTGCTAGAAGATAAAGAATTCTTTGGTTGTATGTTCTGCCCATGTAAGGATTAAGAAATTTCATTAGGCTTTTTTATGTGCTGAGAGTAACTTTCTTAATATCAGTTTGATTGGCATGCAAAACAAGTACCTCTTCAACAGGAGTGGTTTAGCTCAAGTGCTCGTCTCTTCTGAAACATCTGATAAAAAGTTTAGCTCAGGTGCTTAAATGAGTATTATATTCATATTTTTCGTCTTCTTTTATTGTTAATACAGATTGGAAGGTCATATGTTGTTGCCAAAATCAAGGATTACCCAAAGTTTCGTGCTGTTGCAATTGCAATCCAGAGATCAGGCTTCAAGGTTCAACTTTCTTTCCTCCTATTGGACATGCTTTTATATGTGGTTTTTCTTTTAGCATGGACAAGAAAATTTGTAATTTTGAATAATTGATTTATTTTTGAGAAGGATTAGGCTCCCTCTAGCTGATGTTGTGCTTGAGATGTTGTCCACTACCCCATAAGGGTAGTTCAATATTTTAAAAGATCTATACTTGATGAACTGTTGATCGTCCAACACTCTTCAAATTATTGTTCGAAAGAACGTGATACTGTTGTGGATGCTAGAAAGCATGGAATGGTGTGATTATAAAGCAGATTTCCAAGCACATTGTAATAGTCAGTTGCAAACTACAACCTAATGGCGTAATGCTTCTTTTTAGTTAAATATGATGGTTCCAAGCTAATCTAGTTTTATAGTCTCTGAGTGCTTTTAGAAGCCGCAAATATGCATCGATCTTGTTTTCTATCATCTTGCTCATCTTGCAGATTGTTTTGCTGCTCCGGCTTGTTCCTTTACTTCCATTCAACATGTTGAATTACCTCTTGTCTGTTACTCCAATTTCGCTGTGGGAGTATGCTCTGGCATCGTGGTTAGGGATGATGGTATGTTCTCTGTTACTCCTGTTCAGTGGTAGTTGATTTGACAAGCTTATATACTTAATCCTGGGCCTATAGCTATGTTTTTATTTTATTTCCATCATATATTCATAGTGTTTTGATACCCCTGTGAAAAAAAGACGCAAAGGGATTTTGATGGTCAAATGGTAAAATCTTATTCAGTTTCATGTACGGTGTACCCATGTGAATGGAGCAATGGTAATACTGCATGTTTTATGGAATAATAAAAGCATAAACTGACTTAAAGTTGTTAGTACTACCTAAATTCTCTTGACTAAATTATATCACATTGCCCGTTGTGATCAGTGGTTGTACCACTTGTTATTACATAAATATATGTCAGAATCCTATTCATTTTTAATGGTTATCCGTGAATGACTTGACTGTAGCTTTAGTTTGCTACTTCCATGTCTACACTTATGCATGACAATCACTACAGGATTTTATATACTTGAACATTTGATTAGTATGAGGTCAAATAGAAATTTAAAGATGAGATATCATATACTATGTAAATGAAGTTGCACTGCATCCTAGAATGACCATTTCATTTTGCTATCTTAGTTCGATTTTAAATGGGAAATGACAATTTTATTTGAAGCTTTATGGTTATAGTGCTCTATACCATATCTCTTTTTGTAGGATATTCACAATCTTTTGATCCAGGCCTGGATGTTAATTGCAGCAGTTTTTTTGGGACATCACATCAAGTAGAGTTGTTAGTGTATAAATTGTTTGGAATAGGATATCTTGATATCTTAGATGATGAGTAATATTCCAAACAGTGAGAGTTACCGATGGTTTATAAAAGAGAATTTTTCACTGTCCTTTTTATGATTAAATAATTGGTCCTTGAATGAGGAAAGACCCTTTTTTGGGACTCGCCATCGGTCCCCTATTTGAGATTCCCAAAGGAACATGTGTTACATGATAATAACTAATAAGGTTTTCTTGACCAATACAACTGTAAAAAATAATAGACTTATTCTATGATAACTAGTTAGCTACGAATATTGCCAAATGGTGAGACGTAGAAAGCAAATGGGTGTTTTCCACCTGGAATTATGCAATTGGCTGTGCTAATCGTCTTTTCTATTTGATCAATATCTTCTCAATCATGACTTGTTTGTCGGAGCAAAGCTGGATGGCATAAAGTAAAACCCACTTTTTTTTATCTTTAGAATATGGGAGGGACGTGATTTTTGCTGTCAAAGCTTGTTATTTCTCAAGCTTTCTATGTAATGTAAAGCTACCGAGGTGGATTAACATGTTGGAGTAGGCTATATGGCAATATTGATTTTTTTTTTTTCCCTCTTCCAAAACTCATTCTCACCCTCATTGGTCATGCCATTGTGTGATTGGTCAGATGGCAAATAATGATGTGTGCCCACCTAGGTTTAATATTTAACCATGTGCTAAACGTCGAAAAGTTAAGGTCAAGGGAGTTATTTCTAAAAACTTTCCATTTTTTCATAACCTGGCGACTCTTCATCATCATCATCATCATCATCATGACCTATTCCCACTAGGTGGGGTCGGCCGCATGTATTCAAAAAGTACACGTGCACGTGAGATCAGACAATAGCCTTCAAAAAATAAGTCACTTGGTGCACGACTTCTCGTGTAATTGTAGCAGTGCATATCTTTACTGGCGATGCTTTCACTGCCATGCATGGCTATGCAGCTATTTTCTTGTTTTCCAGTGTAGGTTTTGACATTTTTAACTATATTATTCGCATCTTTTCATCTCTGATACATGAAGCCATGCCAATGTGTTGCAGCCTGTTCTTTTGTATGCTGTTTTACAATTTTTGTTACGTAATGATCACGAGGTGATTCCAATTTTATGATTGAGATTTACACCTGAAAAAGGAAATAATCTAGTCGTACTATTTTCATAAGTATTTGGTGCCTGAATAGATTAATCAGGTCCAGTATCTATTTTATTGTTATTTTTTTTTGTTTTGCAGCCAATAACATTTGCTTTAGTTTATGCTGGAACTACTCTAAAGGATCTGTCTGATGTGACACATGGATGGCATGAGTTTTCACCATCTCACTGGGTAAGGATGTTACATTTACATTTATTGCCGAGATTGATGTCATGTGTGCGTGTCTCACGGACACGTGTGACCTACCTCACTTGGTGGGAAAAGGTCGTGATGATGATTGATGTCCTGCTCAAAGATAAAAAGCAGCCAGTTGATGAAGGCAGACTGAAATGTGGTTATGTAGTGATCTTGCTACTAGGAAATGATATGCCACATGCTCTCAATTAGATAAACTTACTACTAGAATAGGGATTCTCATATAGTTGTTGGCCTTCTATAAAGATAAAGTAGATAGTTGTTAGATTTGTGATTTATTGGTGGGCAAGTCCCCGTTTTGCGCATATCTGTGGCATTTGTGATTTATTAGGTGGTCGAGTCCTCATTTTGCGCATATTTGTGGCCTTTGTTGCTGTGTTTCTATTCATTGTTATATACTGTTATTTATTAGCATCTGTTAGCCTAATGTTGGATATATATTTGTTATATATATTGTGATATTGTTATTGTTATTACTATATATTTTTTGTTTCTTTGTCTGCTCAAACCTAATCTCCGGATTAGGTTAGGGCAGTGCGTGTTAGGTAGCCGATAGCCAGTGCATTAAAATTGTCGGATCTTGTGTGCATGTATCCTACGGATACGTACGGTCAACCTCATCTAGTGTTCATGCTCCTTCCCATTTCCTGTTGCTAGTCCTTCTACTCACTCATGTTTGTTGCATTATGATGCAGATATTTCTTATATCAAGTCTACTGGTGTCAGGTACAAGATATCTGCTGTTGGAAGTTTCAATACCGTAGCCTGCTGCTGCTTCTGTCTGTAAATATCAAACTGCATTACTATTTTTTCGGACACTAAATTCCTGGTTTGTTTAATTGCAGTGATTCTTATGATTTGTGTCACTAGAGTGGCGAAGAATGCGTTAGATAGAGCGTTGGCTGAAAATGCAGATGGCCTTATAGCATCTCCCGAGTTACCCATATCAGTTGATCAGCCGACAGATATTCGGCAACCTCTCATTGTGAAGATCGATCCATCATCTCCAGAGGATCCAGACAACCGCCATGAAACATGAATTCCATTTGCTCACACTGTAAATTCTCCTCTTCTCTACTACTCTAATGGGAGCATACCATGTGTCGACCATTGTTGATCTGTAAATTCTCCTTTGCCTTGCTATAGAAGTTGAAGATAGGGATACCTGGGTTCCCTTAGTTTATGAGCAAGTACTGCTCCATATTTAGGCCCTTTTTTTCACCGAAGAAACCTTTTTGAGTCGTCAATGCATAATTTCAATTGCTACTTTTCTGTCCCCAGCTTAACGACTCCTCCATAGATAATTTCAATTGGGCCTGAAATGTTGCCTTTGATTTAGCTGGAGATAGATGTTGCATGGTAATGCTTGTTAGATTAGTGGATTGCTTGCCCCGTTCACAATTTTGGTGCCGATTGATGAGCCTTAGGTAAACTTAACACAGTCCCATGTTCTTTCTGAATTTAAAGCAGATCTTTGGTTCAAATCTTGTAGCAAGAGTAAACCGAAAGCACCCAACCATGAACCTAGAGAGCTTTCTGTTTACTTTGCCTCATTCCCAATCAATCAAAAGTTCTCCATTGTTGTCACAGAAGATTCAGCTTCTCACCTACTCAATATATGGCCTCATGATGAGCAGAAAGGTCATACACTAAGGTCATCTACATCCCAATACATCACAAGAAAGAAACAAGCCATAGGAATAGGATGCCTGGCTTCAACATTTTTGCACTGGTAGGGTGCATGAACGGATGCCAGGACTATGGAGACGGTGAATCCAGGCTAGGGACGAGGATTTGGAATCTGAGCGACTGGACAATTGAGTTGCAGGTAAGGGTGGAATCAGTACTGAAGAAGGTTCATACGTTGAAGCCGGGATCTTCCAAGAGGTTCAACAGCGAGAGCATATATAGAGCTTATATGCCGAATACTACTGATGGCAGGATCGAGGATGGAGGCAAGGCAAAGAGACTTGTTTACTACTATGATGAGATGCGCCAGCCATACGTTTGGATTCATGACACTGCTCGAGGTGGGTTTTCGAGGATGGTGAATCAGCAGTATGTTAGTCTGGAGGATCTGAGGGATTGCTCGGAGATCAGGATCTATAGGGATCATCAGAGAGGCTGCATTTCTGTTAGAAAGAAGCCGAGGGTGGCCGAGTAAGTTCTGCTAACTTACAACGAGTCGAAGGTCCAAAAAATATTTTTATGTCTTAACAAATTCACATAGACACATTGCAAACGCAACAAGTCCCTTTGTCTGAAGCAGTAAAAGCCTGCGGTCACGCATCCTGATCTGGGGAATCAAGTAACCACATAGCAACCATGGAGCTGTGTGGCGAGCACAAAGCGAACTTTTCTTTTGTCTTTTATTAAAGTAACCACGTAGCAACCTCCTCTGCCCTTCTTTGGTTTTGCTGTTTGTTGGTGGGTGCCGGTGTATCTAATCTGAGCTATGACAATGCTCGCTGTCTCTCGTTTTTCTTTGCATAGAATGGAAATGCAAAACCTCAAAGCAAACGACTTTTCTTCTTCTCAAGTCTCCAACCTCCACCTCCTCCTCCACCCCCACCCTCTACTCCGTGACTGGCTCTGGAATTCATCTTGTTAATCTGCAAGATGATAATATCTTATACTCCATTTGATTAGAACGAAAACATAATTGTTCCCGCGGCAATAATAATCCGTAAGAAAATAATCTCCATTTCATTAATTTTTCATTGTTTGGAGTAAAAAAATGTTATAGGAAGAATATCTATTTATCAAGCAATGTGTGGTAGGAATGGTAAATGACGACCGAAGACAGGCTGGACAACTTGTGGCGGTGGCGGTAGTACCCGAGGTCCCGAGCATTGCCTATTGACACAACAATGAATGTCAATTTTTCTTCCGTAATAATATTTCTATTTGAAGGGATCAATTATTTTCCATTTGATATCATTTTCCATCCGTAGCTCACCAAACAAATAAAAGTAAAAAATATCACCCGATATAAGAACATGTGCAACAATACATCTTAAAAGTGAGGTTCATCCTTTTCATAGGCCTAGAACATGGAAACCCCATATCTTTCATCACCTTCCGGAGGTACGGAAGTTTGCAAATCCCTAATGTCATTCCCCTACATTCAACCTCTGCACTCGACCGAGCCACCACATTTTGCTTCTTGCTCCTTCAAGTGACTAGATTACTTTCGACAAAGGTGAAGTAGCCCGAAGTGGACCGCCTATTATCAACCGAACCGGCCCAATACGCATCCGTAAATCCTTCCACGCCCAAGTGTCCACTTCTCTTATTCCTGGACTCCCCTTTAGATACATCAAAATCCTCATCACGACATTCATGTGTTGTTCACTAGGGTTATGTATAAACTGACTCACTACTCTAAGTGGATGAGCCAAGTCTGGCCGAGTGGGGGCCAAATATATCAGTCTACCCACCAATCGCTAATATTTCCCCCTATCTACAGGAACATGATCTGAACATATCCCCAACTTTAGACCCACCTCCAATGGTGTATCTGTAGGTAGACATGCGACATCCCGATTTCTTCTAACAGATCAAGAGTATATTTCCTCTGAGAGAGAAAAATACCTCCTCTACTTCTAGATACCTCGATCCCTAGAAAATATTTCAAGACCCCTAGGTCTTTCATCTCAAACTCTTGAGACAGATATCGCTGAAGAGCTACTTTCTCCTTTGCATCGTTACCTGTGACAATCATATAATCAACATATACTATCAAGGCCGCCAGTTTCTCATCCTTTCTCTTAATGAATAGGGTATGATCAGAATTACTTTATTTATACCCAAAGCCCCGCATAGCCTTCGTGAATCTCCAAAACCATGCTCTCGGTGACTGCTTCAAGCCATACAGAGACTTTTGCAATCTACACACCTTCGACCTTTCCCCTTCTGGAAGACTATAACCTGGTGGCAGCTCCATATAAATTTCCTCCCCCAGATCACTATGCAAAAATGCCTTTTTCACATCAAACTGATAAAGGGGCTAGTTTAGATTTGCAGCTAAGGACAAAAGAACTCGTACGATATTAATTTTAGCAACGGGAGCAAATGGTTCAATATTGTCAATCCTGTACCCCCTGAGAGTATCCTTTTGCTACCAGCCTTACTTTGTACCTGTCAATGGAACCATCAACTAACTATTTCACAGTAAATATCCACTTACATCCCACAGGCCTTTTCCCACTCGGTAATTCCACTATCCTCCATGTGGCATTCTTCCTTAGCGAGTTCAACTCCTCATTTTTAACCTTCCTCCACTTAGGATCCACTAGTGCTTCCTGCACACTGTTAGGAATAGATACACAGGATAATTGATTTACAAATAACTTATTCGATTCAGACAAGTGGACGGTAGACACATAATTACTCAAAGGATATATATTTAACCTTGCACTTAGGGTCAGGTTCATATTGGGGTCGAGGAATACCTCTATTTACTCGTGGTGGTAGATAAGTGGGTGGTGGTGGCAGATTATCGAGAATAGGAAGTACTAATTGGTTGTGTACCACCTCTGGTCTTCCATGGGAGTCTTGATTGCCATCCTCTACACTAATACGTTGATTCATCTCATTATTCTCACAAGCTGACACCTCCACATCATTACTATACCTCCTTCTTGCTGTTGCCCTTCACCACCAGGTGACATTTCATCACCAAGTGACCTCACAACATCATTCACACCATCATTCACTGCCACATCATCACCACTCCTCTCATCACCAGGCGGTGGCACTACAACATCATTTAGCATATCACGCCCACCCACGCTTGTCTTAATATCAAAACAGTCAAGAATTTCACGTCCAAACTGTTTCATGTCCCAGTTCTAAACTTCACTAACACTCTCCCCCTGAAGGGAAGATTGAGCATGGAACACTACATGTTCATGAAACACAACATCCCGAGTGACATACATGCGGCGAGATTGGGGGGGGGGGGTGATAGCATCAATACCCCTTTAGGTGAGCCCCATAACCAACAAACACACAACGGAGGGCGCGAGGTTCAAGTTTATGGCGTTGTGAACTATAAAGATGCACATAGGTCACACAACCAAAGACACAGGATGGAAGGTTAGGGAGGGACAGGGAGTGGGTCAAACTATTTAAGTAGTGAAGGGGTGTTTGAAAATCAATGGTTTTGGAGGGTACCCGGTTAATGAGATAGGTATCCGAACACAGGGCTTCCCCCCAATAGGACAAAGGAGCATGAGCCTCTAGTAAGGAGGCACAGACAACATCAAGTAAATGTTGGTTCTTCCGTTTGGTCACCCCATTTTGTTGGGGTGTATATGGGCAAGTGGTATGATGAGCAATTCCATGGGAGGCTAGAAAATCATAAAGGGCATGATTAACATATTCTATGCCATTATCACTGCGAAGGGCACAAATAGTAGCTTTAAATTAGACTTTCACCATGGTATAAAACCGTTGGAACAAATTAATGAGTCACTTCACCCTTATAATGCATGAGCATCACCCATGTCATCCTAGTGCAATCATCAATGAAAGAAACAAACTAACGAGCACCACTCAAAGTCGGGACCTTTGACGGCCCCCACACATCAAAATGAATCAACATAAAATGAACATCACTCTTATTGGCACTGATTTGAAATGGAATTCTATGACTATGGGCTCATTCACAAACATCACACTTAAGCAATGACATGTCACACCTAAAAAACAAACTAGGAAACAGTTTTCAAAAATAGCTAAAAGAGGCATGTTCTAACCGACGATGCCATAACCAAATATCAGGATTGCTAACTGTCTCAATCTTCTCACCACCAACGGCCAAGGCCTGACCTAACTTAGTGATCGACTTTGTAGACTCCAAGTAGTATAACCCTCCTCTCTTAGTACCACAACCAACTGTCCTCCCTGTCTGGATATCCTTAAAAACACGATGAGAAGGCCAAAAAATCACAACACAATTCAAGTCATTGGTTAGTTGAGTCACAGACAACAGATTATATTCAAGGGAGGGGATAACTAACACCGATTTCAGATCAATTATGCTATTAAGAGAAAGGGAACCGGTTCCAATGATTGGGGTGGATTAGCCATTCGCTGTGATTACAGCTGGTGGATGGTTAGATGGTAATGAGTCCACAAGTCGTGAATCAAACGTCATATGCTTGGTAGCACCAGAATCAATTACCCATGAACTAGTCCGAACAGGAACAGAAAGTGAGGGACTAAGTGAGGACGCAGTTGTATCTCGTGCAGCTAGAGCAATGGCGGGTGGCAGTCCATTAAGTGTAAGAGGCAGATCGGTACCCACATCCACAGTGGATGCATGCACATGGGTGGACCGGTGTACGCCCTGCGGACCCAACCGCGGACCGCACAGGCTTAAACCCTCAAACAAACCAATGATCCATCAACAGTCAATCATGAAAAGAAATCTAAAGCTGGGTCTCTAAAATGGACCAATGGTCAAACAGAGTGCAATGGGTGAAATCAATCATCAAAGATTCTAGTGAATCATCTCAAATGTGGAAGTCTAAATCAAATCTCACAAACATGTAGCAACATCTTAAGCATAAAATCTTGCTAAAACCTCAAATACGACATCAACAATATGCTACTACTACGATGGAAAAACAAGTCCTAAGAGGTGCGTAGTCTCCTTGCCGCATCCCCCTAGCCATTTATCTACTTGAAACAACATTTACCGGGGTTGTACACAGGGTTAGAAGAAGAATCAAACTCTTGCTGTAAATATAAAGTAAGCTCAGGAAATTTCACGAGGTGTGGGGGATGGTCTAAATCAAACGTAAGAAACAACTTGACCACCTTAGTCCGGAGCCCGGAGGTGATCGAGACAAAATAGGAGGGGACCAACCCGCCATGGTTATACAAGAGACTACTCGTGGAATAAGAGAACAAGAGAAGGTGAACAGTATGAGCATAATCAAAATGAATCATATGAAATGAAACAACAACAGTCACATCACAAGCATGAGATATCAACAGCACACAACAGCAAAAACAATCATCACGAGACTAGAGTAACGATCATGCAATAAATCATACAACCAAACAGTCCAGGAAAGTCTCTAGTGTTATACCCTGTGTTTTATTTGCATTTTTATATTGTTTTATGATCATTTATGATAGATTTATCATGTTGGAGATTTTTCATTTTTCGGTGAATAGTGTTTTACGTGAATAGTGTTATCGGATTTTACATAGCTATTTTGCAACTTTTTACATCGCATGTCGTATGACCGTTTTGAACATACCGACACGACCGGGATGATGGGATGAGACCAACGGGTACCATATTGACGTATTTGGGTTGCATCGATTTTTCAGGATTTGATGGGTCTTGATTTGACGGTTCTTCGATATTTCGAGTTTGGGTTCACTATGACCGTGATTTGATTTCGTGAATTTTGGTGATGCGTTTGAAGTATTTAGGATTAGTGTGCAAGCATGATTTGAGGATAAAAGGAGATCCACTATTGTGGACTTTGGAGGCTTTGTATTTATGAGGAGGGGGGAGGAGTGTAAGAGTGGTATTGTGAGGTGTTATGTTGTGATTGAGAGAGGGATTTTGGCAGCCCTTTCTCTGCCTCCCTACGTGAAGAAGAGCAAGGGAATGAAGGGAATAGAAGAAAGGAAAGGAAGAGAAGAGAAGGAAGAAGAAGAAGAAGGAGATTCACCATTTTCCCTTGATGTTTCACACGGTTCAAGCTTGTTCTTGGTTAGTAAATCTTCTGGGCAGCTTGTGGAGGCTTAGAGCTCATCCTTTGGTTGGTTGTTAAGGTAATCCTTTGGTTAGTTTATGGTTTATGTTAGTAATCCAAGAGTTCAAGAGTACACCAAGAGAGGGGGAGGATGAATTGGTGTATTTAAAAATTTTGGCCGTTTAAAACAAGCTACTGTTTTTCTATAGGAGGAGTCGACTCCTCCTTTGATGTGCGGAATAAAAACAGCAACAGTTATCAATTAATTAAATAGTCAATGCACATAAGAGGCATGCTGAAAATGATTTCTTTCATTGATTAGGATGTGATTCAATACAAACACAAAGTGATAGCAATGACTCTTTATCACCAATTATAGGCAATGACTCTCCTATACCCTTAACTAGGCAATTACTCTCCTAGCTAAGTTTTGATGTGGGCAATGACTCTC
>JAOWBR010116557.1:0-23599 GCA_028571145.1 Dionaea muscipula
CAGAAGAAAAATTCTAGGATATATTGCCTTCACGGTAGAAATTGACAGCTTATGTAGTATTTACATAATAGTAATAGTCAAGCCGCTGATGATATGTCTGACTAATTTATGAACTGATAGTCAAGTTAGTATCATGTGATGTGGATGAGAAGGAGTCAGTGTTGCACTCGCTTTCAAGATCTTCCAAATCCCATAGCCCTTCCTGCTTTTCATCTTTCTCTGGCATTTCCCACCCCTCTCTGTCAATCTTCCCTGTCACCAAAATCTCCAATACCTGCCAATTAAAGCAAGCATCCTTTATCGGCGGAGAACTGTAAAGTACCTAAAGAGCAAGAGCAGCTCAACTCACTTGAGATTCTAATTGTACATGTAGAATCTTTTCACTGTCTTGTAGTTGCACTGAGTCTCCGAATTTTTTTTGTCTTGCAATTCAATACTAAACAAGTCCGAACTAATTGAATACCTATGTGAGCAATTACTTTCTTAAATAAGTGTGCCATTTTCATGACAGATTATTCACTACCCGAAGTTGCACATGCTTTAATAATTTTTATACATATTTAGTTTCACTCTTCCGAATATAGCATGCTATTCCTTGCAATTGTTTATCTTGTATACTTTCAATGTTTCACTTGGTGTGGATCAGGATGCTATCTCAGCTAACAAGCCAGTAGATTTGCATTAGGACTAGGGGAGACCAAGGAGTGAGTCAAGTCAAACCACACACTCCAGGTATGAAGAGCTTATAAATATGTATCGGAGACCATATCTCTACGCAAAAGCTTAAGCTATCAGCTGATAGTCCAAAATTTTAACCTACCTTGTCTTTTTTTTAACTAACCCAAAATCTGGTGACACGTATTCCCAACAATCAGAACGTGTAACGATGGAAGTTAGATTATTGTGTACCGAACCTCACTAAGTGGGATTCCCTCATTATTAGTGAAGCTGTATTGGTTTGGTTTTCCAAGTAGCATCACCTTCATGGAAGATGAATGTGGGGTTCAAGTGGAGGAGCTATCACAGAAAACTTGTGACTCCTCACAGGAATTGGAATCAGCTCTTTTTGGTGTTCTTAGAGCAAACCATACGTACAAGTTTGAACTCTCATGAGTTATAACACCACCAAAATATCCTGTTCTACACATACCAAAATAGCCTTGTTGCAAGATAGAGCGTTAAAGTGGAACATAAGGTTTGCTAAATAGGCGTTGACATATTGTCATAATGGGAATGAAATAAATTACTTGACACATGGTAGGGCGCCAAGCTGAGGATGCTCGAATGCATATAGAAGCTGCAAAAGTTAAGCATTTAAGCTCATCATCATCATACATTCCTTCCAAACCTGGATCGACAAGTTTCTCAATCTCTCCTCCCTTCATATATGGTTTGGCCTGTCCATTGCATTTCTGTGATGAGAACACAATTGGATATATGGTAATTATTAATGCTATATAGTCAGCAATTGTATATACTTATGTGTAATTACCCAATTGTGTAGGCTCTCGTGGGATGCATCAACCGGGCTTTTCCCTGAAATGAGCTCTAAGAGAAACACTCCAAATGCAAATACATCTGTCTTCTCATCAACAATCCCATGGGAGAAGTATTCTGGTGCCATGTACCTATAGGCAAGTATTTCCTTGATCACTTTCATCCACATCGAGTTCATCTCCAAAAATCAATGAATCCAATATATACCCAAATGAAATGAATGTACAATTTTCTTGTGTGACAGAAAATACCCAACTGTCCCTTCTATTGGAAGAATGGAATGGTGAGTCCAGTTAGCAGGGAGCCATTTAGCAAGTCCAAAATCAGAAATCTGAGGTTCATAATCTTCACTTAGAAGAATGTTAGAACCCTTAATATCTCTATGAATAATCCTTCTCTGACATCCCTTGTGCAAGTACTGAAGTCCTCTAGCTGTGCCAATTGCTATCTTGTATCTTTTATCCCATTGTAATGCCGGTGAATCCCCATCTAACATAAATGAAAGTAGAACACCATTAAAACAAATAGAATCATCATTAGTAAATGAAGTTCACATCTTGCATTAACTTTGTGAGGGGAAAAAAAAAATTGTTGGTTTTGGGTTTTAGATTAATAGTAACTACTACAATATAGAACTTGATGATACCATGGAGGCGAGAAGTGACACAGCCTCTTGGAGAGTAGTGGAAGATGAGGAAGAGGCCATTGTCAATACAACAGCCTAAAAGGGTTGAGATGTTGCGATGGTTAACGTGGCCGATGGTGCCTATCTCGGTCAAGAACTCTCTCTCCCTCTTCTCTTCCGTGGATGCTCTAGTCAGCTTCTTGACTGCTACTACTCTGCCATTGTCTAGTATTCCCCTGTAAACCTCTGCATGCCCTCCTTTCCCAACCAAATTATCTGCAAAAATAGCAAAGAATTAACCCACATGGAAACAAGTTCTGTAAATGTTGTAAGGAAATCAAGTAATCTACCATGGAAGATGAATGTCTAACCATAGTTTTCTAATGAATGACGTGTATAATTAAGTGCATTTCTAGCTTGAAATGTGGATTAAGTTGGTAACGACCAAAACTGGATTATTTGGAATCGAATGTCTTGAGAAGTTGTCTTCAATTTTTCAGGGTGTCGAGCTCATGAGCATATAGGATAAAAGTAATTCAACCTCATATTAAATATAACTATCCTAACTGGACTAGAGGAAAAAACAGTGTTACAATAATGATGTCTGGTGTATAAAGCCTTTAATCTATCTGAAGCTAGAAAGATTTAAGCCATACAGAAAATCCTTATGTGCAACTGTGGGGCTCTTTTCAGGCTTTAATCTTTTAATAGATTCTGAAATGTATGAACTCTTCTATCAGAAAGTGGAAAACAAGCTTCTCTTTTGCACTAATATTCATGTGTTGCTATTGTCTTAACCCTAAAAACAATGTCAGAAGAACAGAGGAAACAGAGAGCAAACTGTAACGCCCTAGGCCCAGAGCCCTGCAAAGTGCTGACAATCATACTCCATCAAGCCTATTATGCTATGGGGATTGAAAGGGTAGGTAGTGAGACGTTACACAAACTTTCTCAGTTATGGCAGTCATAAAGAAAAAAAAGGGCTTTCTGACCAAGGATCTCTGAACGTGGGATGAAAGAAAAGGGGGCTTCCACCTGAGCTGAAGCCATTGGTGGCAAGGAATATCTCTTCGAAGGAGAAGCATTTCCATGCTGGTCTCTGGGACGTCTCTTTCCCACAGTTTTTCTCCTGTTCATCTCCACTCTGCTCAAAAGATCTCTTTCCTGCTACTGCTTCTGTTGCTAGCACTTCTCCTTCTTGTTCTTCTTTCCCAAAACTGCGCTGACGTCGTATCGAGAACAGCCGGTTCAAGCTGCCTATTCTAATATACTTCATATTCCCTTTCTTCAGCTAAAAAACTTAAATGATTCTGTTTCCTCTGATTTTCTCAAGTTAGGAATTGATGAAACATGGGATAGAAAGAATCAATTAATAGAAAAAAGGAAGGAGCAGCTTGGAGTTTGGGAATGGGCTTTTCATGAAAGGAAGAGATTAAAGGGTCTCTTTTAGTTGATCGCCTTTTCTTAAATGCCATTGGCTAAAACAGGGCAAGCATCCTCTTCAAGTATTCCATGTAGAAATAGACTGGTGTTTTTTCCCTTTCTGGTTAATCTTAAACTTCCCTCGGTTGTTTGTGTATATACTCTTTTTTTTTTCCCCTTTTTTCCCCTGTTTCCCACAAAAGGGAAAAGGAAAAAGAAATTGGTCTTGTGTGTTGTAGGAGGTGGACCAATGATGGGTGGGTTAATAAATGGGATTTTGAAGGGGATGGGTCTGTTTCTTTCTCCTTCTTCTAAGCATGATGATGGATTTCCATAAAAAAAAAATGTGGGTGGATGATCTGGCAATGAGGATAGGGGCCCCATTTTACATGCAATATTGGTTGGTGTTGAGGATTGGGTTGGGTGTGTGTGTGTGTTTGTGTGGTGGGGGGGATTTGGTGGTGTCCTGTTCTTGTTTTTGTTGTTTATACAGTTTTTGAGTTCCAAGCTACACAACAACCCAAACCAAAGGCAGCATCTATCACATAGTTGTGGAAATTATTTCATGCCCACAAGGTGTTATCAGCAGACACCTAATCTTTTTAGCAGTTCACCCATTTTCTTTTTCTTTTTCTTTTGTTTGTGTGATTGTGTGTGATTGTGTGATGTGCGTGTTAGGTAGCCGACAACCGGCGTATTAAAATTGTCAGATCCTATGAGCATGTATCTATCCTATAGATTTATATGGCCGACCCCGTCCAGTAGAAACAATCTAGTTGTTGTTGCCATTTTCTCTCTCTCCATTGCTTTCATTTGACACTGGTATGATCATTAGTTTGCTTGTGAACTGAAAGTCAATAGTTTGGTGACTTGAAAGTAAGTGTTCTTGTTGGTGTCTCTTATAATGTAACTACTCTTACACTCCAAAATATGCATCCTGGATTTTGTTTTAACTCCCAACTTGCATTTCTGCTTCAGGTCTCCCAGTTTGTTTGATTCCTCCTTGTTTAAGTCCTCCGGCTTTGCCTGATCTCTCCTCCCCCCAGCTTTCCATTTCCCATCTTTTACTTCTCGTGGAATGAGACTGAACCTCGGCCCATTGAAATTTAATGGAATTTAACCCATACAAGTTGGGTAAACAAAGAGTTCACTCTTAACGATTTACCGAGCAGATCAAAGTCATCAGCCTGCATTCATATGGCCGTATTGATGTTTTAATTTTGGAGAATTTCTATGGAAAAGCTACTAAATGGTTTGAGTATAGCTTGAGAAAGGAAAGGACCCAGAGAGGAGAGGGAGCTATATCCACCGTGAAAACTTAAAACCAGCAAGTGCAAAGAGTGCAGACACTTCAATTTAGTGCCAACGCCTACAGATAGAGCACCCCACCCACCCAAATTTAATCCAAATTTTCTGGTCACCATTTTGCATGTGGTATGTCTTTTTTTTTTTTTTTTTTATATGCAACTGCAGGTTGTGGGGCTTGATTTCTTTCTTTCTTTCTTTCTTTTTCTTTTGTTTTTGTCACCTCAAATCATAATATAGTTCTTGTTTGTTTCTTTTTATCATGTATGTGAGTAGACGTTTCACTGGTTACGACTGTTTTTGTCCAGATGATATTTGCATTGTCACTATAAGAGAAATAAAGCATCTAAGGGTCATCAATTTGCTTGTGATCATACTCTATCGAGATACTGCTTCTTAACAATACTAGTGGATAATACTCCACCGTGCTGTGAAAACATGAGATTTGGATGCATTGTAATGGTGGCTCATCATATCTTTCTAATATAATACTAGCTCCAACTTGATGACTGCAGGATCAACAATACGAATGGATCAAACAGAAACCCGTCTGGACAGAGGTATTAATTTCTTGTTGAGTAAGGTTGGTTGGTTGAATCTTTGATGCTCTATTTGTATTGTCATATCCTCCGATCCACCCGGCCATAGACCCGTATTTCCAATTATTATTTCCTTTCAAGTTCATTAGGGAGGAACACCAAACATTGTACTGACTACAAATGAACAACTTAAGTGTAGAATCCTCAAGAAAATCCCAAGGGAACCAGTCAAAGAGAGATTTATCTGGATTAGAAGATTTAGATGTGGTATCAATTAAACTAGTCCAATGGTAAAATAACAATTCAAGAGCTTTGATAACATATTTCTTGGGGATGTTTGTTGGCTTCCTCTTTTTTTTTTTTTTTTTCTGGTCTTTTTGTGCTTGTGTGTTTTCCCGTTTCAGAGGCAGTGACGGAGCAGGAGAGATGTGGACATCTTTGGGGGTTTGGCTCACTGGTCCCAGTTATTTCTATGTTTCTTGGGCCACCACACAAACTTTTCACTTTCCACTGCATGCTGGTCAGTGGTTTGGTTCGCTCTCTCTTTTTTTCTTTTTTCCCCACAATTGATAAATTAATAACTATTCTCTAGCTTGATCTATTTTGTAATCTCGAATCTAAAAGTTTCTTTTTTTTTACATAGATAGAACCTTTGTCATTATATGTAGCTCATCCTGTACTTTCTCATCGATGTGGGTTAATCTCACTTCTTCATAACAAAATATTTATAGAAATATATGTATATCGGTATGGTATATGTATGGATATATCAATCTTAATTTGGATACATCAAAGGTTTGATGAGATTGATGTATCAAATTCTGCATTGGATATAATATCGATTTTCTAAAGCTGATGAAGAAGAATAACTAAATCAACGACTCCTTTTTTTCTTCTATTCTAGATAACATATACCTTGTGGGCAAATGACACAATCACTGGACTCCCAAACTATTTGGGCCAAAGCATGGCAGTATTCATTAAAGGCACAATTAGGGCCCATGGACCTCTCCTTCAGGCTTAAAATCCTCCAAGTGAACCTGGTTGGGTTGAGATTTGCCAAGAACTAGGAAGTACTAAATACCTGCAAGTTTGCCCTTTTCCCCTCTATTTCTGATATCCTGTTACTATTTGAAGTTCTGATTTTTCAGGAGATTAAAGACCTGAAAATTTTAAACTGTGAAAACACGGGCCCTTACATCTCAAATATGTATTCCTTGGCTCGCTGAAGTATTGCTGATGCTTAATGCATTTATCACACGAACTATCTGTTTCTCTTGAGAAAATCATCGGATCCATCTTCCATGATACATAAATATCAACATGCTTCATTGATAAGCTCATGCTTGTTTTCCTCTAGTGCATAAACCATAATTTCTCAACCAGGCTGAAGTTTCTCTCACAATCTGCTTTTAGAGAAGTTAAACCGTATCAAATAGATAGTAGAAACTAGGGAGTAATATACCGTTAAATTTATCGGGGCCGGCCTAAAAGAAGGGTGCTCGCCTAGGGATGCCCTTTCGGCGGTGGCGCCTCACAGCAGAAGCACCCTTGTGCTCTTGACTGCTAACTGTTACCCCTGGCTCCTCCTCCTTGACAACTGCAGACTCCTCTGCACCACTGCGGTGAGTATTACTAGACTCTTCAACCTCCTGTGCAGCACCAATGTCACTGAGAGACCTTGTCTTCTCCTGTTGATCAGCTTTCTTCTTGGTAGCCACTTTCTTCGGCCTTCCTCTCATACTTTGCTGATTATTATTATTGTTGCTGTTACTGCCGTCTCCATTGTGATCCTTCTTCTCCCTCTCCATTTCTTGCTCCTCTTCCATCTCGAACCCCTTTCCTCCCTCCTCTTTTTACTCTTTCATCTCCTCAACTTTTTCCAGTGATTGCATTGCATTGCATTCCATGATTCTATTCATTGATTCATATGGTATATCCGTATATGTATGTAGCTGACAATGTTGATTAATTGCCATGCTCAAAACATAGTAACTGAGCTGTGAGAGTGGAACCACTTTGCAAATGCTACAATTGGCAACAAAAGGTGGTGCCTCTTTGGTTGGCTGAATCATTGCATTTTATCTGCTTATTATATAGTTTTAGCAAGTGATACTCCTCAGCTAAGTGTAAATGCCTTGAACCCTCAGTTGCTAAATTAGAAGGAGATACCAAGTATGATAGTATCCAGGCCAGGGAAAAAGAATTTATGCCAAGAAACATGTATGGCTGAGATCTGCAGCTTGCAGAGAGATTTGGGTTCTGCTTCTCATGGTGGGTGGGGAATTAGCATGCTCACATCCTTGCCATAATTTTCTATAATGGAGTTGTGTTCACACTGTAACATCTATAGCCATAATTTTGAAAATACTGAAGAGTTTTATCGGTGTGTAAGAGGGGGAAGTTTAAAGAGTACCCAAGTATTTTAATCGTCGATCAAGCTCAATGAAGTATTCTCGTGAGGAAGATTTGCCTTGTTAAGACGTCAATTAAGAGACTGGAGGTGAAATTGAACTTCTCCAATCCCACCTGTCTGCACACATATAAGAGAGGACTTGATCCAATAAAATTGATACTATAGCCATTTTTTCTAGTGACCTTTTATGCGTAAACTCATGCTCTCTTTCTGTTTCTTCTTGATGACATTGACTTGTGCACTCTTTTATAAACTTAACATCTATATATGATAATCATATATCCATATAATAATGAGTACATTTCATATTGAGAAAGACCAACATTGAAAAGTCTTGACTCAAAGATGAAGTATCATGTAGATAGCAAGACTTCTTATGACTTTAAAACATATTTAAACACTAATGATAGATAGCATAGGCATATATATATATATATTTACATAAAGTGAAACTTCAGAAGTTAGCTTAACTATATATCAAACAGCCAATGTCTAGAAGAATGGTGCTCGCTTTGGGATGCCCTTGCGGGGACGACTCCTCCCCACTTCAGTCTTCCCATTGCTGCCGGACGGTGGCGGCTCCTTCTTGGTCCCCGAAGAACCGCCATGATTCGCGGATCCTTGTGCTTTCTCTTTATTATTCTTAGCCTTGCCACTCTGTTCTTCTCCACTCTGTTTCTTATCCATTTTTCAAATTCGCAGTTTGAGCTATCAATCACACAATGCTCAAATGTTTTCTATTAGGTACTAGTAGCTAGGTACTAATAAACCTGCTCATGGTGATGAGAATTATTAGTGCACAGTTGGGGAAAAGCTCAATTACTCAAAAGTCTGATAATTAGCTGGATAAAACTTTGATGGGGTAATACCCTTTTCCTTGTATAGGTAAAATTTTGGTTGATTGGGTTTGGGTTGGGACCCATAACTTGGTTGCTAGAATTTTGAGACGAGAAAGCTGAATGCCTGAATCTTCCTGTGCTTATGAGTTCCTCATAATATCTTTGTCAATAAATGTTCTTTATGTGATTCTATGCAGATGGAGATCATCCTTATTGTAGTCATTGTTGAGGCCTTCAATGCTTTCTCCTCTCAACCGGAGGAGAATCATTAAGGTATACATATTATATCTTACATCTTTGAAAATCATTTCAGTTGAGGGTATTCGATCATTGATATAATGACTAAGCTGTGATAGGGGACCCATTTGCAGATGTTACAATTGGTAAAAGATGGTGGCTTGGCCTAGTGAATGGCTGACTCGTAATATTTTAGTTGCTTATTATATAGTTGCGCTATTTTATATGTAAATTAGTAAAGATAAAAACTTGATGCCAATGGTGAAGAAACATGCACGCACGGCTGAGATTTCCAACTCACTTGTCAGCATACATGCATGTTAATGCGATTAATAAATATATAACAAGCTAGGAATCTGACACTTAATTCCATGTACTAGACTAGATGTGGGATTGGGGGCTTGGGGCGTTATATGAGTTTGAATTCGTCTTGCAAAACAGACCATGTAGTAGGAGGGTGCAAAGACGGAGTTCCAGATGATGAACTAACTCAACGACGAAGATGACAAATTAAGAGCTGGAATCACTCAATGAGACTTCAAATCCTGATCTATTATTAGATTCCCAGAACTTGCAACTTGGGTTTTTTTCAGTGTTCCTCTGTTCAATCTCTGTAGATCTCCTCAGTACTGTTGGTGCCCGGCTTATCCTCCCCCTCTTTCTCTTGATCATTTTCTTCCAAAGGAGCCAGAGCCATGGACTACTACTGGTCCTTGGAGTCTTGGGCTCTTCATTGAAGCTCAAGCTCAGGCTCAAGCTCAGCACAGCAGGAGGTGGACTCAATGGAGGAGGCAACCTGTTGTCCTCGTCCGGTGGATTTATAGGCTTTCCCGGCTGCTTCTCCCATTGAAACGGTACTCCGTTAGAGCATCCAGTACTATAGTAAACACGAGAAGAGCACCCAATGTCTGATTGTCTCGACAGAATTCTGCTGTAGAACGACTCCTCAGCTTGCAGCACCGACACCATCTTCTTCTCAGATTGTTTGGTTAGTTTCACTTTCACATGGCAGAAACCAAAGTTGCCTAGCTCTCTATCCATTATATACAACTTTATTGTGACTTGCTTATTTCCAAGGAATAATGTATATACAATAATATTTTGCACATGCAACTTCGTGCACATGATCGACAGCATGCTTGCCTATAGTTTTGCCTCAAGTTTAGGTGTTTTTTTGCCTTTTCCCACGAAAGTTGACAATGAATAAAGCCGAGATTGATCAACTGTTTTAGCTCTTAAATGGAAACCTTGTCGGTAATATTATATGTGTACTTGTTGCTTGGTTGATCTATTTAATTCCCAGGGTGGTGTCTTGATTTGTTGCTGCAATTACGGTGAAGGTCGGCGACGATGGATATTTTTTGGGGCTGTTGGCTCGTAGGAAGGAGGTTTTGGGCATGTGCTGTGTGAGTGTGACCACATGATCAAATTCAAGGCATGCTTTTCCTTTTCCTTTTCCTTTTGTTTGAAGTTTCTGTCTATTACTCTATTTCTCAACGCAAAGCTTGTGATGTCAAAGTTCAAAGGCAATATCTACACATTACCTATAAGCTTAGCTTTAGCTACTTCTCTGTTTTACCCAATATAGGATGGATGATGCCAAATACCTCATTCCACGAGATGACATGCTAATAAGCAATATTAATTCAACCTATTCGAAATCAACTACAGTTCGTCAAGTAGTTTAAGAAGATAAGATTAGTAATGATGAGTGTAATCTTAAGAGGGTGTTTGATTGTGTTAGGATTAAACCTTAGGATTGATAAAATTAAAATGACATTTCCCATTATGTCCTTAAGTGAAGTTTTTATAATAGTTATTATTATAATAATTATACATAATAATGAGGGGTAAGATAGTCTAATATAAAGGAGCTTGGGATGAGATTGCTAATACCTAGTCCCACCAAGGATTAGTAATTCTTTCATTGGAGAGCATTGTCAATCCCTTGTGATTGTTAATCCTATGCCTATTTTGTCAAACAAACAATGAGTTATATTACTCATGGGATTATTAATCTCATCCCAAGCTCTATCACAACTATCAAATAAGGCTAGAAGGTTTTAGTCCTTTGGTCTTGGGAGACATTAGAGATTTCGTAGTCTCTATTGTATTCACTGGTAACATTGCCCTGTGCTGTTGATCAGATGGCGAGTCCTGTTCTGCTGATGCTGCATTCATAAGTCGACTTATGGAAGCAGGTGCAAATGAGTGTTGCTCAATGATTGAGGCTTCTCAATACATGGTAGAAAATGGGGACAAATGTTGTGAGAATTCCCGAAATATTTTACGCAACATAGTCACTGCTGTTGATGAAATGTGGCGTTTGAAGGATGGATTGTATGCTGCTCTATCCATGGTGATTCCAGAGAATGGTGAGTATTGTTTTCTTTATCAGTTTCAGCTTGTTCTTCCGCTCTTCGACAAGATGGCACTGAGCATCTCTCACTATGGACTCTACTGTTCTTGTTTAGATTCTTACAGAAATAACACTTCCAATGAGTTGGTACAAGAAGTTAAGAATTTGAGATTAGCTTTTAGTGATCTCCACTTGAAGCACAAAGTAGCTTCCAAGGAAATGCGTGATCATCAGGATAGCAGTATCAAGAATAAAGCTGAACTGGAGCGGTTGAGAGGTATCTTTCCTTTTCCTCTTTTTCTTTTTAAACACAGCAACCTCGCTCCTTGTAATTGGCTATATCTTTTTCTTTGAGTGTGAAGAAGTGTAAGTTTACTTCAGAGTTCGGTTGATGGATAATCTTGTTGCGAATTTTGTTTTACTTACTTTCTCTAAAAGTTATAGAAACCTTATCTTCATTATCTGTATATTCAACTCAACAGGAAAACATATCTGCATATCAACTGTAGGAAAGTTGTGCTTTATCCAACTAAAATGTCCTTGAATCCACATGATTCAACCTATATTCTTTTTTGGTTGGAATAACTGAAACTAGTTGACTTCTTTGCATATGCATTCCGTTTTTTTTTTTTTTTTTTTGTGATTTTACTGTTCTCTGTTCATTTCTCCTCTGTCACAGTGTCACTATCTTCATACTAATGGAATTATTTTAGTCTGCTAACTTCTTTCAGACACCCAAGCGGAGGTTGATGCTTGATATTCCCTAGCTGTTTTTGGAAGATTCTGTTCTTGATTCTTTTGTAGGAGATGGATATCACTATATGGCTGGCCCTCTTCATATGTCAAGAACTTCAACAATTTGTTGACATTATATATTAGCAGATATGCAAAAAGCCTTGGTTTTGCTTAATGAGCTTTCTTTGAGTGTAGGAGTTAGTATTTTGGGCACAACATTAGAAAACCAACTCTACTAAAAGCCCAAGCTTATGGTAAGAGACATAGGAGACAAGTTTTGTCATACCATGCCTTCTAACGTGAATGCCTTTAGGCTTGTAGTGCTGTTGTTGCACTTACCTTCCTCCCTCAATGTGCTTGATATATGGGGGTGGTAGAACTGGAAATCGTAATCTCCCTGTCATGTCTATGGAACCAACTCTACTAATTTTTATTATATAGTGGCTTTACATTACAGGCACTGGCCAAGATATGGTTTTAACATAGTTTTGAGTTGTTAGAAATACCTGTGCAAATCCTTTATCTTCTTCTTGGGTGGGGTGGCTGATGAGGGGTATAGTTGCATTGATGATAGATGTCACCGTGTGGCCCTTTTGACACCATTTTTATTTCTGCCGAAGTATCCTTTGCTTACCATTGATGTAAAAAGCATGCAAAGGGTATTGACATGCAATAGTGGTTTAAAATGGTTAATTAGAAAACTCTGTACTCCTAGTTTATAATTGCATCTATATGATGTGAAGGTGAGATGGAGTGTGCTGGTAAAGAGTTGGATGAAAGTAATCAGGAAGTAGCAGCTCTGAAGGCGGAGAAAGATGCAACTAAGGGTGCATTTTTCCCTGTATTGAATTGGGAAAGCAGAAGTGTTGCCGATGAGAGTGCAGGGGACAAGCAAAAAGAGGTGCAAGATATGGAATCTTCTTTCAAGGAACTAATGGTATATATATTGGATTATCATCCAGAGCATCCCGAGATGTAGCAGATAAGTTTATTTAGTTTTTCTTCTTTTGCAGGATAACTCTTCTTCTCGACTGCTAGAACTAAAACGTTTGCATGAGGAAAAGATAAGAATTTTGAAAAAGTTGGCGAATCTCCAGGTGTTCTCTTGTTTGCTCGTTAATTCCTTATTTCGAGTTTACTTGCATTGAGATATAGTATACTTGAATTAGGAGCCTTCCATATTGAACTTCTATTGGGGAGCTTTTTGAATGGAGTATAATTGATCAGGCCACTCTAAAAAGTATCAAGTGCATATCCTCTTCCCAAGCCTTTAAATTGGTGAGAGAACAACTTGAGAAGTCCAAAGCAGAGTTCATCCAGTACCGGCCCTTACTTGAGAAACTTCAGGTTGTAACTGGTCGGTAGTATCATACAAGCCTCTTCTAGTCACTTCCTCAGCTTGATTTTCTTATGATGCTGATCATGCTTATATACAAAATTATAGGCTGAGAAAGACAATCTTGCTTGGCGAGAAAGAGAAGCAAATTTTCAAAATGAATTGGGTGATGTATACAGAAGAGCTTCCTTTGTAGCAGAGTCCAGAATAAGTCAAGTTGGAGAAGAGATTCGGAAGCAGATTGATGAAAGACGGAGGATAGAAGCTAAGCTGGAAGATTCATTAAGGGAACCAGGTAGAGGAGGATCAATTTCCTTTACTTACTGAAGAAGGGATCAATTTCCTTCTTTGGTCTGTGTACTACAAAAAAACACTTTTTTAACGATTGTTGAGAGTGTGACATAGCATCCAAAAAACAATGTAATGTGATTATATTCTGCTTCAATTCGCTTCAAGATAGAGGCCAAATTTATTCACCTACTTCCTCAATACTCACAAATCTAGTTTATTTTAATTTAAGGTTGACTTTATTCAATTGGTTAATATTGATAACAAAAAAAAAAAAAGAAAATAAAAATGACCTCCAGCCATCCCATCTACCCAGCTTTCTCCCTTCCCCTGAGCCTAGCCTCCAACCTTTCTCTCCCATCTATCATGGAGGTAACTTCTCCCCTGATACATGGGAAGAAATTCTCCTTGAGAGATGTCTCCTTTGTTACAAGGAGGAATCTCCTATCGCGGCAGGAGTGCCCTAATGGTTGAGCTCTCTCCTCTGCTACTAAAGAGAGGGCAGAGGTGGTGCGTTGATGGGGGTTTTGTTGGTTGGTTGGTGGTGGCGAGCGGTTGAGGGGATGAGGTTGCTCTGGTAAGGGGGGAGATTTAGTTGAGTGGGGCTTGTGATGGCATGCAGTGGCTGGTGGGGTTAGGGGGTGGTCAATTTGAGTACTTTTATCTAATTTAGTGATTAGTTAATGGAGTTATTTAATAAGTAACAAATTAAGAATTATTACTATTACTATGTTAAATACTGAAATCTGCCAAAATCAAATTGGCAAATGTATTTGGACCTTTTAATGAATTATTTGAATATTGTTAACCTTTCCCGTATTTGCAACTCATGTGGATGTTGAGAATGAACTGTATTGCAGGAAGAAAAGAGATCATTTCAAAATTTAAAGTGCTTGTTTCTTCATTTCCGGAGAATATGAATGCCATGCAAAGTCAACTAAGCAAGCACAAAGAGGAAGCTAAAGACATCCATTCTCTGCGGGCTGATGCCTGGTCCTTGACGAATGTTCTCAGTAGAAAGGTTTGTCTGCCACTTCTGATAGAGGCACGCATTATTCTAACTTACCAGTTTGTGGTTTATTGTCATGACTTGTTTAGTTTGCATTGCTTTTACACTCAAGTAACGCGGAGTCCATTCATCCTGGAAATTGCATATTTCTTTGTGCCATGTGTTACCACTTGATGCCTTCAAGAAAGTACCCGTGAATAGGTATTTAAAGTGGAGGAGAAAAGGGAAATGAGCAAAACCCAAAACAGCTAAGCATTTTCCTTGTCAACGGTGTTCTCATTTTGCCATATTTCCAAATATGTTTTCTATGACTCATCATGTTATATGCCCTACACTCTGTTGGCCTTCCTCTTTTTTTAAGAAATGCATCTCCCCAGTCGGTTCATATAGTCTTCTACATGCACTAAGTCTTTGCTTCACGTGCGTATGCAACATCAATACAACAACAACAACACAACCATTTCTCATTGTGTGGGATTGATCACACATATCTGTAGAATACATGCACGCAAGATCCTATAATTGTAGTGCGCTGACTGTTGGCTATCTAACACGCAATCTTGTATGCTACCTCAATCTTGTGTCCCTATTTTTTTCTGGGATGGTCTAGTTCCTAGTTCTAATGGATCCTTTCCTTCTTTGTAGTTCCACAAATCCTCTTCCTATTTTATATTTTTTTTGACAATGTCACCATGTTCGTAATCCCTATTGCACATGTTTATAAATTTTAACTACCCTATTGTATTATTGTATATGTTTATATTTAACCGCACTGTATCCTGCTGTGAATTATATAATGCAAACATCACGTGCTTTATATCCACATTTTAATATTCTCCTTTAATGCCGTGGTATTTTTCTGTGAAACATGTTCTCTCAAATATCCTAATTTGATCTTAGAAGTAGAAGTAGCAAAAAGTGAATTGAAAAATATCGTATCCTTAGAAGTTCATTCATTCTCTCTCTACCTTGTTGATCACTGGCTCTCACATCTTCTCTTCTGACCTACTCCTGATGTGATCCTTGGACGAACTCCGCCAACCTGAAACCCGATCGAGATCCAAACGCTGACGATCTCTTCAATCGACTTCGATGGATCTGCGACCTGACAACCCCAAATTGGATGAGAACTTTGGTAAAAATCGCGACCCGACGACAATTGAAAAGATGTGAACCTAGGAAATATTGACACCACAATCGAATGTGACAGTTCGACTGATAAGTCTGGGAGATCGTCACGGAGGAACGCTTTGTTGAGATTGTTGTTCGTGAGAAACCAATGAGTAATCTCTCTCTATTCAATTTGTCAAAAGGTTGTTCGATACATTAGGGTTTCTAACCCTTGTAAAGAAAGAGTTAAAAAATAAGGAAAACCTAAAAATAGTTGGTCGTGAAACACGGTCGTGTGGAAAAACACAGTCGGCTTAGCTACTGGTCAATAATTTTGACGTTGTTGCAGTCCGAATCTCACAAAATGTAAAACAACAAAGTTGTAGGTTTCGGTTTAGCTTTCCATAGCCACTTGAATCATCACAATCGGAGCTTGCATGAAAAAGTTATGATCGATATACTAAAACGTGTCGTACGACTATTAGATTGACTGCCCCTTGACTTTTTGAGCTTCTCCATGAACTTTAGGAACATCTTTGTACACTTGGAACAAGCTCCGGAAAGAACGCTTGCTATTGTTACACGCATGTGACCGAGCCAAAACACCATAAACTAACCCGAGCATAGAATCTTAAATCACCCTTGCTCAAGCTCTCGTAACCGGAACCTAAACCAGCTCATCATCTTCCACCCACGAGCCGATTGGAATCACATCACCTTTCCTCTCAAAACATCCTTCTCCATCGCTGCTACTCACTTCCCCATCCTTTCTCTTGCTATGATGTTTGCTCATACAAAGATAGCTGTCCTTTCTCCATCCTTCTCCTCACTTCTCCTCCTCCATCCTTCTCCTTGTGCTTTCTCTTTCGTTGTGGTTGACAGTTGTGATCGTTGTTGGCAAGAAAAATATGGATTTGAACCGTAGATGGAATGAAATTTATAGAGTTGGATGTATTTTAAGCAATGCTTAATCTGGTGGTGGAATGGCTTAAAGGACAATATGAGTTGTGTATGGGTTTGAAGCTCTTTCGGTAAAACATGGGACGTTTATTAATAGTATATTTTTATGAATTTGTATTATTAAGAGTAATATTAATAGCATGGAATAATTACGTTAGTATTTTAAACAATAACAACATGACCACTTTCCACTGAGTGGTGGTGGGTCGGTCATACGTATCTGTAGGATACATGCACATAAGATGTGACAATTTTGATGCGCTGACTGTTTGCTATCTAACACGAACTATCCTAACCTGATTAGGTTTGAGCAAACAAACAAACAAAATATATAACAATAACAATAACAATAAATAATATTACAATATATATAAAAATAAATATCCAACGTAAGGCTAGTGGACGCTAATAAATAACAGTGTAAGAATGCATAGAAACACAACAACAAACACCACAAATATACGCAAAACAACGACTCAGTCACCTAATAAATCATAAATTCAACAACTATACTATGCTACGATAATCATGTACCAACTTATGATAATAAAAAATACGGTCACAAGCATAGTCACTCAAACATGTCACGATGGCTCAATCCTAATTTTCAACTCTTCTGCAACTCCTATCACGCTATTTCTCATTAAGTTGGGTCGGTCACCCGTATCATCATATACATATCATCTTCTATGGTGAGTTGTAACATATTAAGGTATGTACGGTTCACTTTATCTCACGTTTTTTTGGGTCGTCCCCTGCTCATGTCCTCCAACACAATGGACTTCACCCTCCTAATCGACGCATATGACAATCTTCTCTATAAGTGACCTGTTGAGCGTAGACGTTCCTCTCTCATCTTATCAGTCATCAGTGCCACCTTAATTTGTTGACAGATTTCCTCATTCTTTATCCTCTCCCTATGAGTAACTCTGTACATTCACCTCAACATACGCACATCTGCCATGACCATCCTCTTCTTCATCTGCCACATTAGTACTTTAAATTGAATTAAAAAAAATATATTATTTAAATTGTTTTGTAAGGTAATTTTCAGCTTTTGTGAAATTAAAATCTTGCTTAATTCCTCGTAAAAAATTGCAGTATAGGGAGGCTTTATTTGTATTGTACTTTATCCTTTAAAATATGTCAATTTACTGGATATTCTGAAAAATATGAAAAGCGAAAATCTTCTTTGAAGGACATACACATAAGGTATTAAAAATAGAAGTTCAAGTATCTTATTAACAAAGATCTTAAGTCTTTTTTCCTTTTGCTAGTTCAGTTATTAATTTTTTGTGTGGCAGTGGCTGTACTGGGACTTATTGCCATGTACTGGAACTTGCTACCTCCAGCTTAATTGAAATGGGTATCTTAATGTAATTCGAAATTCTTGGAAATTGGTTTTTCTTAATTAGCTCATCCTCTTTTCTTAGGATTTTGGTCAACACATTACTTTGTGGATTTACTGGTTCGTGATTGTTTTTGATGACAGAAAAAAGAGCTAGAGTCATTGTCTACCAAATGCTCTGAACAAGAGGCTGAGATGCAGAGGTTGCAAACCTTGGTATGCTTTCTTTTATCATTCCTTTCACTTACTTTTTGTTTATCTTCTCATTCGAAGAGCCCAAGTCTATATATAAATGAGGCCATTAATAGTCTTATTCTTGCAGCTGCATTGAATTGATGAATGTTATTTTGCTGATTGAATGGTCAAGAGATTATGATTTGTTTGGATTTTCCATCAGAGAGGATCCTTAAAGTAGTCTTTTGTAAAAAATATTCAGTGATATTTGAGGAGGTAGGTTTCTTATGTTGTGCACATCAATGAAAAGATATGATTAATACTCCAGAGTGAGTGCCGTGAGGAGGTAGTCTTTTGTCTCATACCCTTGTCCCGAGCGCTAGCCTACCTTTTTAAACCAAGTGTTGTTAATTTGGCTACTGGGAGTACTGCTGTTACTCTTCTCAATCTGGGCTGCTCTTCTTAAAAAAAAACTGCTGATTCTTAAGGAAAAAGGGTGCTGCCCTTTAATAGTTTTTCTAAGGATTTAATAATCTGTAGCTGCTTTTCTTTCCGGTGGTACGCCATGTTCTTAGTTGTTTGTGCCTTTGCTCCCATATACAGTTTGAAATATCTGGTTACCTTCCTTTGATGTCTTCTGGCTTGTCTGTTGCTTGTGTTGCCTTATCCTAGACCTGTCTTTTGTTGCAGCTTGCTCTTTTGTTTTTTCGATTGTGTATTTTCTCAATCCAAAGTAACTGGCAGCCTGTTGTAACTAAAATTTTACTGTTAATCACATGGTTAGCAGGAAGTTCAGCTCCGTTTACCATTTTATTGTAGGTTCAGGATTTGAAGGAAAATGAGATGGAATTAGAGCTCTTTTTGGAGATGTACAGAAGAGAATCTACTTTTTCCAGGTTATTAGATGATTCTATGATAATTGGTTTCTTTCCCAACTGTGTTATGTTTGTCTGCCATGTCATCATCATTATCATCATCTTGATTGTATCCCACTAGATGGGGTCGATAACATGTAATCACATCTTCTAATGCATACAGTGTTGGGCATCGTTCGTGGTCAGTTATAGTATATCAAGTGCACTTCTACTCACTTTTTTTTTCGGTCACCCCCAAGTTTTCCTACAATCCACTACAGTCAACTCCCCCTCCGAGACGAAAAGGAAATCAAAGTATGATTTGAAGTATTCAAATCAAAGGAACAAAAAGAAATCCTAGAACACAAAAGTAAATCCCACTTTCTCTGCTGTTGAGTAGGCGATTGTCATCCTCCTCCCCCTCTTCCTCATCATCGTCCTGACCATATCTCCCCAGATGGGATTGGCTACGTATATTCATATCTTCCAATTTATACGGTGTTGGGCATCGTTCATGTTCAATTTCAACATTTCAAGGTCGTTTCAAATCATTTTATCCTAAGTCGTTTTTGGTCGCCTCCTAGTTTTCCTACCTTCAACTACAATCAACTCCCCTCTCCTAACAGGCGCATCCGTTAAGTCTTTTTTTCGGTCGTTTCATATGTTTGTCTGCCATGCATCTCCTGAAAAAGATGTTTGAGTTACTAGCGAACATGTCATTGATCGACAATGTTTTTTTTTGGTCGAACATGAAACGACCGAAAAAAACATTGTCGAAAAAATAACTCGTCTATCAATGTTTTTTGAGTTACCAGCCAAGTCTTTTTTCTGTTATTTTATTGTATGAGATGTCAAATCAAGTGAAGCATTCACTTGATTTGACATGAAATGTTCATGAAACAGAAAAAAGGGAGCAACTTTTTTGTTGAATGAAATACGTGGAAGTAAATTGAAGACTTGAAAATGTGTAGACCGATATTGTTATGCAAGCATTCACTTGATCAACGTCGTTTTTTGTATCATTTCTCATATTGTTATTTTATTGTATGAGATGTTGGTTTCCACTGACCTTTTCTGAAATCAGTAGTTGCAATGTCAACTATAGGGCTGTCTCAGAAGCTAGGGAGGCGGAGTACAAGGCATGGGCACATGTGCATAGCCTGCAGTCTTCCCTAGACGAGCACAACTTAGTCCTTCGCGTCAAGGAATCTATTGAAGCAGAGGCCATATCCCAACAAAGACTAGCTGCTGCAGAAGCTGAGATAGCAGACCTGAGACCAAAATGGGAAGCTTCTAAGAGGTTAATTCTTCTTTTGATAATGTGATTAACTGAGGATGGAAAAAGGATATTGTTATGATGTGTGTTATGTGTTATGCTAGCTAAGGGTAATTTGGTACTTCTGTGTATTGTAGTATATAAGAGTTTAACCCTTAATGAATGAGATAATTTCCATTTTTTCTCTCATTATCTTTTGTAACATGGTATCAGAGCCAAAGAAAAACACAAAACCTTAAAACTCAAACACACACCCCACCGCTTGCCACCATCGCTGCAGTCGCCGACCGCCGCTCGCCCACCGTCCTGCCCAACCGTCGGCGGCGCCCTCCAGCACAAGCACATGAACCGGCGGCCACCAGCTCACCCTCCAATGCTGTAACCGAAACTCACCACCTACTCCCCTTTTTTCTTTTCTACATCTACTCCAAACCGTTTACCATTTCATCGATCCAACCACATAAGACGACTGGGAACCTCAAGTCGCCGTCGCCGGCACTGGCCGCCTCTCCGGAAGACAGCCCACGTGCCGCCACGTGTGGCTTCAGCGTCATCCACGCGTCGCCCATGCGTGACCCACGTGTCGGTGGGGTTTCCTCCTGGTAGTTTGATGCTCTCGATGGCCTGATCATGTTTTCCTCTTATTATACCTTCTGATTTGTTCTCTTTCTCGATGTTTTTTGAAGTATGAAGTTGGTTGGTTTTCTCTTCATGAGATTATTTGCTTGGATGATCGATTTGACGTTATTGTTGATGTGTTTCGGCGGCTGGCTGACTATTAATCATGCCCATTGGTGCACGTTGATCTGCTTGAATATTCATTGGCTTATTGTTGGTGTCATTGGATGCTTCTCTTTTCGCTTAGTGGCGTTGGTTTCGGTTTGGGACATTGTGTAAGTGGTTGATTGTTTTTGAATATTTTTCGATTATTCATTCCTTGACGACTGTTTCATGTGTTGCTCGGGGCGTTGGATTCCATGACTTAATCCTTTTGCTATGCATTTGAGCGATGTCTTCTTCCGTTTGTGGCCGACGTCTTCATAGAGGCAATATTTGTTGGACTTGTGGTCATACAGACCATGTACGTCGTCAGTGTTGGCGCTTGCACAACCATTCTCTTCTCAGGAGTACGCTGCATCAGATTCCATGGGTTCCTTCATCGGCTCCTTTGGGTCAATCTGTACCGCCTGTTCAGTGAGTTCATTCAGCTGCCTATTTGTCTATATCTCCTTAAGTCTAGATTATCGATTTTGGGGCATCCGATCATATGACTGGCTCTTCCCGTCTGTTGCATGACTACACTTCGACCTTCTCATACCCTGATGCGCGGATTGCAGACAACTCATATATATCTGTTCGTGGTGTTGAGATAGTTGCCTTAATTGCCTCGTTGACCATTTTATCTATTCTCTATATCCCTGATCTTCCTATGAATCTGTTATCTATTAGTGCCTTGGCACGAACTCATCATTATCATATCGTGTTTTCTTTTGATTATTGTGAGATTCAGGATATTGTTACGAGACAGATGATTGATAGAGGTCGCCTTACCTCAGACGGGCTGTATGTCTTGGAGAGTGCTTCTTCCCTTATTGCGTCTCCTGAGGACATCTCCCCGGTTCTTGATCTTCATTTTCGTCTCGGTCATCCTGCTCTTTCTAGTCTTAAGCGGTTGTGTCCTGAGGTTCAGTTCTTATCCAGATTATTTTGTGAAGCATGTCAGTTCGCTAAGCATCATAGAGCCACATATCTATCTCGGAGTGATACACGAGCCTCTGCTCCTTTTGAGTTGGTTCACTCTGATATCTGGGAATCATGTTCAGTCCAGGCTTCCGCTATTTTGTGACTTATGGATGATCACTCCCATATGACCTGACTATACTTGTTGAGATCCCGTGGTGAATTGTTTTCTGTTTTCTTTGCTTTTTGTGCTGAGATTCATACACAATTCTCTATTCCTGTCCGCATTCTTCGTAGTGACAATGCTCGTGAATACTTCTCCTCTCAGTTACATCCTTTATGACTCAGCATGATATTATTTATCAGTCTTCCTGCCCTGATACACCTCAGAATCTCCTCAGAATGGGGTCACAGAGCGGAAGAATCGGCATTTATTGGAGGTGATTTGGGCTCTTATGTTTCAGACTGGGGTGCCGGAGATGTTTTGAAGTGAGGCCGTGTTGACTGCTGTTTATCTGATAAACTGCATGTCATCTTCTGTTCTTCTAAGGGAGATTCCCTACAGAGTACTTTTACCCCATCATCCTTTCCATCCTTTATCTTTACGGATTTTTGGAAACGGGCTATTGGTTGCAAGTTGGTTTATGTCGTGAAAGTGAATCCTGATGGCTCTGTTGCACGTTTGAAGGTTTGTTTGGTGGCCAAAGGTTATGCCCAGGTGTAGGAGTATGGTGTTGACTATACCGAACCTTCTCTCCGTTGGCCAAGATGGCCTCTGTCCGTCTGCTGATTTCTTTTATTGCTTCTTCTCGTTGGTCTTTACATTAGCTTGACATCAAGAGTGCATTTCTTCATAGTGATCTGCAAGAGGAAGTTTATATGGAGTAACCTCTCGGGATGGTTGTTCAGGGGGAGTCTGGCTATGTGTGTCGGTTGAAGAAGTCTTTATATATGTTGAAGCAATCCCCTAGAGCATGATTTGGAAAGTTTAGCTCAGTGATTTCGGACTTTGGTTTGAGGAGGTCTGCCAAAGACCATTCGGTATCCTTTCGTCGCTCTAGTACTGGTTGTATTTTTCTTGTGGTTTATGTGGATGACATTGTTATTATTGGGAGTGATACTGTAGGAATTGCCTCCCTAAAGACTTTTCTTCAGAATCAGTTTCAGACTAAAGATCTTAGCTCTTTGAGATATTTTTTGGGGATTGAGGTAGCCCGTTGCAAACGGGGAATCTTTTTGTCTCAGCACAAGTATGTTCTGGACTTGCTTTAGGACGCTGACATGATAGGTGCAAAGCCTAGTGATACTCCCATGTTTCCAGGGATAAAGCTTGTGCCTGAAGATGGTGAGGTGTGTGCTGATCTTGATAGATACAGGCGGTTAGTGGGTAGGTTGAACTACCTTGCCATCACTCGCCCCGATATTGCCTTCTCTGTTATTGTGGTTAGTCAATTCATGTTTGATCCTCGAGTTCTTTATTTGGAAGCTGTTATGCATATTCTCAGATATATTAAGGGATATCCTAATCGTGGCTTACTCTACAGTGATCATGGTCATCAGCGTATAGAGTTGTTCTCTGATGCTGATTGG
>JAOWBR010116558.1:0-14153 GCA_028571145.1 Dionaea muscipula
TAAATAATATTTCCGCTGCACAACTCTTATAAAAGTTGACAAAAAGTTTTTAAAACCTATAAGTTCATTCACCCCCCTCTGAACTTATAGTAGTCCTTGCATTCGGGACCAACACCTATCACAATGGACAACAGTAAATTAAATCTATATTACATTGGATGACTTTTTTGAATTGAAAGTTAAGTTATCTCACACATATATTTGAACCAAGCACATGGTGACATATGTCACTTTTATACCGTCCATCTTTTTTTTTTTTGTCTCCATTTCTTTCCCCCTCAATGAAATGAAATTATCACTCACCAACTACTATTTTCGTTTACTGAAAATATAAAATAAGAGATTTAATATTTACTACACAATGAAATAAAATTACCATATTAATTATTTACCGTGTCTTGGCATGAGCATCCGCTAGTAGAAATATATTTAATGAAAATATTATCTTTTATAATTTTAGTGGAGAACTAATTTATGTATATCTGTATCAGGGGTGTGTACAGATTTTTATTTTTTTTTAAAGAAACGGAAACATACTATGTTTGTCTTAAAAAATAAAAAAAATGTGTAAAATGGACACTCCTATATTCATCCTTGAAAAAAGGGGGTGTACTCCGGTTTTAAATTTATTTTAAAAAAAAATTGCATGCATCAGGGTGTCTGTAAAGTAATTTAGGTTCATAGGCGCTAAACGCAACGTCGTCCTTTAGCTAAATGCAACGTGCTTTTTTATGCATTTCCAAAAATGTCATTACCTTTTTAATATTCCAAAAAATGCCCGTACCTCTTCCATAGTTATTTAAACATAACACATTGTTTAATTTTCTCATCCTTCGTAGCTTTGAGCGTAGTAAAGGGGGACGGGCCGGGTCTGGAAAAATCCGAGCTGACGTGCCGCGAAATTGGGTTGATACGCCTCCACCCTGGCTTTATCGTTGGCTCCTAAGATGATGTCAAAGGGGATTTCATAGCTGGCCAGGTAGTGCTTCCACGCCCTGGATTCTATTCTTGGGTCGTAGAGGGCCGGTAGGTTTTCCGAGGCTGGGAAAGGAAAGAATGACGTACCGATAAGAGAAGATAAGGTGTTCCAAACTTCAAGTTTGCCGCACACTGGTGTGAGCTCTCTCAGTCTCAGTCCTGAGCACTCGATGTCGGGTCGTGCTTCTGAGTCGCCCAGTGACGGGAAATATGCTCTGAGCCATAGCTACACGATCCAGAGCGGCCCGCTAGCCGTTAAGGAGCTCCCTTGGCACGCTTGGCCACACAGTAGTGACAACCCTTTGTATATGGCCGAAATCAGGAATAAGGCCAAGTCAAACTACTTGCCATGGGCGATGTCGTAGGGCAAGCAGAGGTAGCTCTACGCTGGTTTTCCGCCGCCCGACGTGATTAGCTGTTTGTTGAGGAAGTAGTGCATGAATGTTACGCGCTTCTCCTCTTCGTCGGCTGGCACAGTTGGGTACGCTCCAGTGAGGGTCCCATAGGAATTCAGATTGGGATTAGTGGCAAGTTTTCTCCTAATAAGAGGAGGCCCATGAGCACGCCCAAGTCCCTCAAGGTTATTGTCATCGGCCCAGGGGGAAAAACAAAAGTAGTGGCCGTCGTGGACCATAGTGGTAGCGCCGTAAGGAAGAGGTCTGGGTCAAAAACTGGTGTGGTTGTGCAGTAGTGGAGGAGTATTGAGATGCCAGCCTTTCGTGTTGCTTCTTTGAACTTTGTGTTATCCCTTATGCGGAGGTACCATGATGCTAGTGCTGTGTCTGTATGCGGCCAGTTTCTTAAGGATTTGGCCTACATTACAGACCTAACCTTGGATGTGGGGTCGGGGAGTGATGACAGAAGCGTAGATATGTATAGAGAACCAAGAACCCTCTTTGGTAGAATGTCGTCTTCTTTGGCGACGATGGAGGGTCCAAGCAGTGTTTCTCCCCCAATCCCTTTACATATTACATCGGCAACTATGGAGGGAGATTTTAATGTCTCCAGGTATTCTTCAAAGGTTGCCATTAATGGAGGATTAGAGCTCTGGTCTGAGGATTGGGGTTGATTTGAGGGTTTTAACGATTTAGGGTTTGCTTTGAGGTATTGGCGGTTTCGAAAATCAATTGTGGGGAAAGAAGAAGGAGGGTTTTCTTATGCTAGAGATTGATATTTATACGCTCTGAATTTCCCAGGCTCATGTTGCTATTGCTTTCCCGTGTAAATTGGAGAGGTTTCCTATCTTTTCGGTTTTTGGCGTTTGAGGTGACATGATGTGACTGATGACAGTGCACGTCCATTCAATTTGGGAGTACGGCGCATCAATGATGACTCTTTATTAATACACCACACTGGGGGGTACTGTTAACGGGACGATTTTCCACGCCCTCGGGGAGTGGAAACATTGCCTTTATGACAGGGACGGTTCACGTACTGAGGGGGCTAATATTGACATTAATGATGCTGGTCCTTGGTTTTAGTGCGGTGTTTAAGGAGCTCTATGTTGGCACGTTCGCCTCTGATACGGGACGATTGGGCCTTCTAGGTTTTTGTGGTTTATGTTAGCCTTGGTGAAGGTATCTCTCTTCAGAACGTTTTGCATTAAGGCGTGATGCTGCTGAGCGGAGCGCATAGTGCTGATGGACATGGTGCGTGGAGCTGTTGAGGGTGGTGCCATGCCCTGGGTACGTGCGCGTCTTGAGCGTAGGCGCGGGGCAGGTCTTCCGATGCGTTCGCATGTTCCTAAGCATGCTTAGAGCGCGGACGTGGCATGGTGTCCTTGGAGGCCAAGACGTATTGTACTTGTAGTCTTAGCATAGTGTCGGGCTTTGGTAGTTCCTTCAGCACGAGAGTGGTGACAGTTTGTGCTGGTCGTGGGGAACGGTTACGACACGATTTTAGCGATTATGATGGCAGTCTTGGACCAGATTTGCACGAAGCAGCGATTGGAGCATGTTTAGGAGTTGTGGCTTGCCACGTTAGCCACGTTTTTGTTCTTATAACCGTTCTGAGTACTATAAGTAATCCTCTTTTGCAATTGTAAACGGTTCGACTACCCTATTAATCAAATCTACTTTTCGTTTGCAATGCTTTTTATTTCCAGTTCTCTTTACTTTGAGTTTTTGTTTCCAACATTTCATTTCCTTTCAATTCCAGCTTCAGTCTTCTGATTTTCATTTCACTTTCTGGTAACCAATCTTCGCGGGGAGTGGCTTGCCCCCCGGGAGACCCAACTCTTAGATTTTCCCCACTCTTCTCGTTTCCGACGGATTCCAGTAAACACCATCTTGTGCTTGTCCAACCTGAGCTCGATTTGGGTATAATCATTCCATCTTTAAGTTTGTGTGATGTATATCTGGAGGCTTTGTGTTGTTGCCCTTGAATCTGTTTTGTTAGGAACTTTCGTTGAGATTGTGTTCCTGTTTCGCTAAATCGTCTATTGTTCTGTATTTGTGAAGTTAAAAGTAACCTATAATCGTTTCTTAAACTCTCAACAATATTATCAGAGAGTGTTCTTGAGTGATTTTTTGACTTCTTGATGATTTGTTGAAACCAGATCTGATTAATACTTGTCCTAATTCACCTATGACGACTTGGTCGATTTTAATCTAAGGTTGAGCATGTGATGTTTCTTTTGTTACTGGTCAAGCATAAATCATTGGTTGCATATTATTTGTGACTTAATTCATGCTATTTGTTGTGACGACACAAGGTTGCATGTGGTTAAGCATTTATGACTATAGTTACCCGTTGTAGCATTATCTATGGTTGTATGTGTTTTGTGACTGGATCTTTGTTACCTGTTGTAGCTTGGTCCCCGGATTCGTAATATCTTTGTGATTTCTTGGTTTTGGTCACCTGTTGTGACCATTACTGTTTTGTTTCTGCACATCTTGCTGGTTTGGTTGCTTGACATCATTTCCAGATTTCTGATAATAAGTATAGAAAGGAAGATGTCTTCTGTGAGAACTGAAATTGCATGTTTTATTGAGAAATCAGACATTGGTACTTGGAAGAGAAAAATGTGTGCCCTCTTATCACATGAAAGACTATTAATTGCTTTAGATAAGGATGCTAAACACTAGTCTAAAGAACAATTAGAGAAAATTGACAGTATTTCAAAAGATGCTTACAGTCTGATCATTCTGAACTTAAGTGATTCTATTCCGAGAAAGATTGATGATTGTAATACTATGACTAAATTGTGGGATAAATTGGAATCATTGTATGCACAACAATTTGCCCCACACCTTGCATTTTTAAAGGGTACTTTATTCTCTTAAAAGATGGACATGAGTAAATCACTAGATGATAATCTAGATGAGTTTACAAAACTCACTCTGATTCTTAAGGGTACTGACCAAGCCATTGATGACACAAGTTAGGCCATGATCTTGCTGCAATCACTTCCTGGTGAATCTATTGTTGTTAAGAACTCCCTTAAATATTCAGGAATCACTCCCACAGTGGATCTAGTTACCTCTGGCCTCAAAGCTAGAGAGCTGGAACTAAATATTAACAAGAGGAGTAATTCCAACTTGTTTTTTTAAAGGCAAACAAGAAAGAAAAGAAGGTTTCGGTAACAATGTTCATAATAGAAGTTTCAATTTTCCTAAGAAGTTTTCTAAAAAGAAACTCGTGGATAATTAAAATAAATAAATAAACGAGGAAGTAATTCTACTATGGTAAGATTGATCATATGAAAAAGCATTGTTATTCTTTGAAGAATAAATTATAGGGGCATAATGTAAATGCTGTAAATATGAGTGCATGCTCTTCTTCCAGTTTCTCTGAAGTTCTGAATGTATCTCAGTGTATTGCTATAAATGAATGGATTATGGACTCAGGGTGCTCTTTTCATATGAGTCCAAATAGAGATTGGTTCATTGATTTTACTCAAATGCATGATGGATCTATTTTCATGGGAAACAATAATGTTTGCATGATACATGGAATTGGTAATATTCCTTTGAAGTTACATGATGGTTCAGTGATCTTGCTGACTAAGGTTAGGTACATTCCTGATTTGAAAAGAAATATGATTTCCCTTGGCATGCTTAATGAAAGTGGTTGTGCATATACTGCTAGAGATGGTTGTTTGAATGTTTATAAAAATTCATAACCAGTTTTGAAGGAAATAAAAAGGCATGTCTTATGTTGCACTTGAAAAATCCTAGGTACAAATATCAGAGTCTCGAGAGAACCGGGTCTGGGGGGTTCGGTCGAAAGAGGATCTGATCGACTCGGGAAAGGAGTGATGAAAGGACAGGAGTTGGATCCGACTTACTTGAGAATGATTGAAAGAGACGAATAAACACATCAGAGGGTACCCCGAGGTGTGAGCTCTGGGAGACCACTCCGATGTTTAAGTCTTCATGTGTGAGATGAGGAAGTCCCAAATAGAGGAACTGGGCAGGGGATGCTGGGCAGGGTGTTCGGGCAAGGTTCTGCTAGGAAGGAAAGTGAGTAAAAATGAGAGAGAGAATACATGTACCTTGGTAGGTATGAGGGGGTATTTATAGGCATGAGGGTAATTATGAAATTACTCTCCTTCCCCTTGCCGAGTAGGGCTCTGAGAAGGCTATTGGGCAGGGTCTACAGGGTAGGGTCTGCCGGGCAGGGTTTGAACCAGAGAAAAATCTCGTCTTACTCGGTTCGGTCTCCTTGTTCACGTGCGCGGGAGAATTTCTTCATACATCCTTAGTCCCACCAACTTTGTAGTGCAAACGTAGTTCGGACTGTGTGTTGCACCTGAAAAACCCCGGGGGCGGTCATCACCTAGGACCCTTCAAAGGCAAACACCAAAGTCCCGATCCGATTAGGATGAGGCTGGCTTCGACCGGCGGAGAAGACCCGGTCGGCTCGAGGGAGGAGTGAAAGATGATCCTGAGGTGATTCCGATCCGCTCTAAAAGATAACCTGAGAGGGCAAGAGCAAACAGGTCAAAGGATACCCCGAGGTGTGACCCTGGAGAGACGGTTCCGATGCCTAAGTCAGCACGTGCTTAAAATGACCGATAGCTCTTGCGTGCTTAAAATGACTATTAGAAAAATTTTCAATTTTTTCTGAAATTTTCAATTTCATCTAAAATGTCAATTGTTTCCACTCCTTCAGAAATAAACCTATCTTATGAACTCCCAAGTGTCATTCCAGCCATAACTGTCACCATTCGTTTTTGACAGTCATCTCTCCACGAAAGCAGATATGAATGATATGTTGATGTGCTAGAATATGGAAGTACTCAAATGGGCCAGTTGGCTGGCTGTGATGAACTCCATGGCCTCCTCATCCTCAATCTGTCACATCCTCAGTTGATCAGCATAGCTGTGGTAGTTTAGTAGAGCCCGCTCCTATTAAAGGAAACAATGTTACAACATAAATTATGATTTAAGATGTAAAGTAACGTAAAATCAACTAGAGAACAATATCTTACATGCTCATTCCATATCGCATGCGTGACATAGCCACCAAAACACTGTAATAGCTCTGAGGCTGAAGGACCTCTATCAATGCCCCGTGTCAACCGCCAGACCTATCTGTAGGCTGACGACCTCGACCTTGACCACTTGGGGGGGGGGGACCTACTCCTCCACCTCCATGATGCGAACTCGACTGACCTGCAATAGAACCTGCTTGAGATTGAATACCCGGGACCTTTGACTCAATAGACTCAGATGGATCCTTAACCCGAGGACTTTCACTGGCTCTGAACCAAGGTAACTTGTCCGCAATCGGAATCAAAACGAAGAGAACTGAACCTTGGAATTAAAGATATCACGACGAGTGTGGAAGCTCGATCGATAAGTCAGTGACCGTCTCAGAATCATCCGATAAGACCAAGAAGCTCCGGTGGAACCAAAAAGAGATTTGCTCTCAATAGAATTTGTTCAAAATTCGTTTACATTAGGGTTTCAAGCCCCTTTTAAAGTGAAAGTTTAAAATAAGGAAACTAAAGACAAAATCAGGAAAAAATTACAAAAATCCTGCAGTTAGGCCCGCCTACGACCGTAGGGACTTCTACGGGTAAACCATAGCGGCCATTGAAAGAAAAAGCTCTCATGTGTTGGACATTACTACAGGCGTAGCCCCTATTACGGATCACTTGTAGTGCCCTCTAGGGAGAACCTCTCTTGTGCACGGAACTCGGCTACGACTGTAGCTGCCATTATGGGCAGACTGTCGCTGAAGCCAGTCTAGCCGAATGCGAAGCGACGTCACCCGGATCCTTGGCAGCTTCGTCCCAAACTTGAATCAAGTTCATCAAAGGCCTCTCATCATCGTCATAAGCTCGAGAACCATCCAAAACAGCTTGAACCAAGCCCAGCATGGAGTTGTGCACCTCTTTGGCACGAGACCTCGTCATCGGACAATGAGAACCCGAGCTGGACCGTCTCCCTCCATTAGCGAATCGACCAGAATCATATCATTTTCCTCCTCTTGAAAAGGAATTGTCCTTAAATCTAGATCGATGGCTATAAGGAATAGACACAAATCAGAAATACGAAAAATAAACAACATATATGATGTAACTAGTAGAATCAAACCGCGGATAAAACCACAAGTTGGTGCCAAGACTAGATGACAACGAAGTACCCAAAACTCGTCACTGGGATTAAAAACCAAACGACACAAAATAGAAAACGGTGTGGTATAGGACAAAAAGGACAATATGACACCGATAACTAAAACAACCCAATCATCCCCATCAACGAGAAGTAGAGCAGAAACTCTAACAAAAGTCATAAGCTAAAAGGCAACAGGAAATGGAAATAGCGATAACAAAGAAGTGCGCGTAAGCTCCCGCTCGGCACCCGTCCAACACCCAATATTTGCACTAACTAGAGTAGCCCGCACACTAAGAAAATCCGAGAATAAAAAGGTGTCAACATTAAACGGATCATCAAATGACAACCTAAGTAAATCAAGTTTTGTAGCTCACGTATACTCCGATAAAATGCCAACTTCAAAACTAGGTTCAGGAAGCGCATAAGAAACATGCAAAATCAAGAAGTATTTCATTGAAACTAGAAAAAGAATGACAACAACTTACCGACGTGCCCACCAAAAAATCAATAACTAGCAACCTTACCTCACCCATGGTAGAGCGAGCACAAATAGACGAGCACAAGTATTCACCTTACTACCGAAAATATCCCCATTATATGGCTCATCTCCCTGTCACATCCCACCCCGGGTGGACCGACGTACGACCCGTGGACCCCTACCACGACTCGCACATGCTTAAACCCAAACACAACCATATGGTCCAAACAGAACTGAGCAAAATCATCCGTGAAAAGGGATCTCAATTGAACTAAATGGCAAAGGTAACAGACTACCAAAACATTAGAGTAAAACCCAACAATCCAAAGGTCAAACTGACCATCCATACAGCATGGTTGCGCCACAGGACCTTAACCAACTGCACTGTCTTGGTCTGAAAAAGCTTCTCCTTGAAATCCAGAATCTCCATCGGTTACTCTTCGTAGGTCATGTCCTCATGAAGTGCAACGGCTCAAAATCAATGACGTGGGAAGGACTATGCACGTACTTCCGCAACATCAACATATGGAAGACATTATGCACCTTAGCTAACTTGGGAGGCAAAGCAACCCGATAAGAAACATCTCCAATCCTATCCAACATATCAAATGACCCGATGAACCGGGGACTATGCTTCCCCTTCTTTCCAAATCGGATCACTCCCTTCCACGGAGAAACCTTCAGAAAGACCTTGTCGCCAACCTAGAACTCCAAATCCCGTTGACGGTTATTAGCATAACTTTTCTGTCTGCTCTGAGCCGTCAACAGTCTGTCCCGGATTGCAGTAATCTTCTGACTAGCATCCTCGACCAACTTAGGCCTTAAAATCTGGCGCTCATCGACCTCATACCAACAAGTAGGTGATCGACATCTCCTGCCATACAGGTCTCATATGATGCTATTCCCAAGCTGGTGTGGAAGCTGTTGTTGTAAGAGAACTCAATCAGAGGCAACTAATCATCCCAGTACCCCTTCCAATCCAATGAACATGCTCTCAACATGTCCTCTAAAGTTTGAATGGTCCGCTTAGATTGACCATCTGTCTGAGGATGATAAGTTGTGCTGAAACTCAATGTCGTCTCAAAAGCATCATGAAAAGCCTTTCAAAACTTGGACACAAATCTCGGATCACGATCCGACACAATGGATACTGGTGCGCAATGCAACCGAATAATCTCCCTCATGTAGAGGCAAGCCAAGTGCTCTAAAGAAAATGTCATTTTGATCGGTAGGAAGTGGGCTAACTTCGTAAGCCGATCAACAATGATCCAAACTGCATCATGTTCATTCTGGGTAGCTGGTAACCCAGTAACAAAATCCATCGTGATGTTCTCCCACTTCCACTCAGGAATGGGAAGAGACTGCAACCTGTCCGCAGGCCTCTGGTGCTTAACCTTCACCTGTAACAGGTCAAACACTGCGAAATAAACTCAACTATCTGCCTCTTCATGCCCCGCCACCAGAAATGCTCCCGAAGGTCATGGTACATCTTGGTGGCACTAGGGTGAATGCTCAACCAATAACAATGTGCATCAGTCAATAACTTAATCTTCACTTCATCATCACTAGGAATGCAAATGCGCCCCCGAAACCTCCAGATCAAATCGGTCCCCAAAGCAAAGTCTGACTCAGGTCCATCCCCCAATCTGTCAATGATGGCACGCAGCTCCACATCATCTCGCTACAATACTGGAAGTCGATCTCGTAAAGTCGGATGAAGCAAAAGCTGACAAATTATCCCATCAACTCTGCCCTGAATCGGCTGAATCTGCAACCTCTGAAACTCATTAATCAACTGAAGCTGCCCCGTCAAATAGGTTACACTACCAATTACCTTTCGGATCAAAGCATCGGCCACCACATTGGCCTTTGCCGGGGTGATACTGAATCGTCAAGTCATAATCCTTGAAGAGCTCTAACCATCTCCATTGTCCCAGATTCAACTCATTCTATGTGAAGATGTAATTCAGGCTCTTGTGGCCCATAAAAATCTCACATGACTCACCATAGAGATAATGCCACCACAACTTCAAAGCAAAGACAATGGCAGCTAACTCCAGATCGTGTATAGGGTAGTTCCTTTCATGCACTTTCAACTGCCTGGAAGCATAGGCAATCACCTTGCCATGCTACATCAACATACAACCTAGACCCTGTAGTGAAGCATCACTGTAGATCACAAAGCCACCACCCTTAGTCGGTCATGACAAAACTGGAGATGCAGTCAGTCTCCTCTTCTGCTATAAGAAACTCTTCTCACATGCATCTGACCAAATGAACTTGACATCTTTTCTGGTGAGGTTTATTAATGGCAGAGATATGGTGGAAAAGCCCTCCACAAACCGTCTGTAGTATCAAGTCATGCCTAAAAAACTACGAACCTCCCGAATAGTAGTGGGACGTGCCCATTTCTCAACTGCCTCAATCTTCTTCAAGTCCACAGAAACACCTTCCTTGCTGATCACATGACCCAGAAATGCCACACTGCTCAACCAGAATTCACACTTCTTAGACTTAGCATACAACTGCTTCTCTCATAGAATCTGCAATGTTTTCCTCAGATGCTCCATGTGTTCAGCTTCAGTCCTAGAGTAAATAAGGATGTCATTAATGAAGACAACCACAAAATGATCCAGATAGGGTTTGAACACCCTATGCATCATGTCCATGAAAGCTGCTGGGGCATTTGTAAGGCCAAAGGGCATAACGAGAAACTCATAATGCTCATAGCGGGTCCTGAATGCAGTCTTCGCTATGTCCCCTTCCTTCACTTTCAGCTGATGGTACCCCAACCGCAGATCAATCTTTGAGAACACCTAAGCCCCCTATAGCTGATCAAACAGATCATCAATGCGAGGCAAAGGATATCTGTTCTTGACAGTCACCTTGTTGATCTCTCTGTAGTCAATGCAAAGGCACATAGAACCATCTTTCTTCTTGAGAAAGAGAGCTGGAGCTCCCTACAGTGACACACTCGGTCTGATGAAACCTTTCTCAAGCAACTCTTACAGCTGTGAATGCAACTCCTTCAGCTCATCTGGAGCCATTCGGTAAGGAGCTTTTAAAATGGGCCTAATGTTAGGCACTAAATCAATCACGAACTCGACCTCTCTATCTGGTGGAACACTAGGGAGATCTTCAGGAAAGACATTCGGAAATTCATTCACCACGGGGATGTCCTCAATTCTAGGCTCCCCTTACATAGTCCCCACAACATAGGCTAAAAAGCCAGTGCAACCTTTCTCCAACATCTTATGGGCTTATAGACAAGACACCATACCAGTAGGAAGTGTGTTTCTCTCACCTTCAAAAATCAGCTTAGATCCATCTGGCAATGCAAAGATTACCCTTTTCCACGACAGTCTAGCTTAGCATTATACCTTGCTAGCCAGTTCATGCCCAAAATCACATCAAATCCACTCACATTCAAAGCAACTAAGTTGACAGGTATGACTTGACCACAAACTATCACATCACATGCACGACAAACATGATGCAATTTAACTGAAGTACCAACTGGTGTAGCTATTAGCATACCCACATCCAACACTTGCATGGGGATATGTAAAGAACACAGGAATGCAGGTGATGTAAAAGAATGAGTAGCACCCGAATTAAAAAGCACCTTGGAAAAAACTGAAGAGATGATTAAAGTACCTTGCACCACGAATGAAGATGTCTTGGCCTCCACCTACGTCAAGGTATAAACTCTACCTGGGATTAGTGGTCTCTCAGCTGTCACTGTTGCTTCCTTATTCTTCTTATCAGCAGAAGAACCTGATTGTGCTGGCTTCTGCACCGACCCAACTTCAGAAATCACTTGTGGTTGCTTGTTCTGACTTTGCTGATGGTATGACTGAAACTGCCTCTGCGAGCCCTGAGATCCCGCCTGACTGAACTGCCTGTTGCTTGATTTGCACATGGCTGCGATGTGCCCGGGCTTGCCATATGTGTGACAATTTAGAGTTCTCCCATCGCACATGTGCCCCCGTGAGTGGCTCTTGCTGCACTTTCTACAAACTGGACACTGCTTGAAACCAAACCCTAAACTTCTAGACATGTTGTAGTTGAACTTCTTCTTCAGATTGTTACTGGTCTATTGTTGGCTTTGAACTGGCTCCTCTCTAGTTCTCTTCTGTCTAGACCCCCTAGCAGTAGTCATAGCATCCTCAAGTCCGGCAACCTGCTGTATCAGCGTTGTCAAAGTGGTGCACCGGTGACTAAGAACGTAGACCAACAAATCTAGATCCATGCCCCTCTCGAACAGGAGCATCTTGTCCTCCTCAGTCTCTAGTAGTTCCGGAGCAAACCTGTCAAGTTCGAAGAACTTGGCCTCATACTCAAGTATCTTCATCGATCCTTACTTCAATGCTAAAAGTTCAGCTTTCTTTTGAGCTCTAAAGTGGGCTGTAAAGAACTTCTGCTCAAACTCAATCACGAACTCTTCCCAAGTGGGCTCCTTACCATGAGAATCAAATCTTCTCTGAACACCACGCTACCAAAACTTTGCAGTCTCTTTCAGCATGTATGTGGCATGAGACACCCTATGCTCTGGTGCACATCCGATCCTCTGTAGGATCTCCTCGATCTCCATTAGTCAGTTGCTTATTTCAATGACGTCTGGAGTGTCGGTGAACTTGGGTGGTTTGGCACCCACAAATCGGTCCAATGATCTGCCTTGGATCCCCTCTGGTGGTAGCACCACTGCCGCTGCTCTCGGTTCCAACGCTAGTGCTGGTGCTGCTGGTGCTGGTGCTGATGTTGGTGCTTGTGAGGCCCCTAACCCGATTCGCTATCAATTAAACCGGGTTAGTCCTCACAAGGGAAGACCAAACCGGAAGTCCATTAAAACTTAATCGACGAAACATGGTTCTGAGGATAATCACAAGTTGTTTCTGAGGTGTTTGTCATGTCACGCTATCATTCTTAAGCCTCAATCGCAATATCAGAGCGAGTCATCCAAGTCATTAGATGTCTCTTATTTCACAAGTTTACTCGACACTTGCTACTCGTAGGTGCGCCAGGTCAGACGTGGAATTAATTATCTGACTTGCAGGAGTATTAAATCGTAAGTCTTGGTATATCAATCATTGGAGTACTCGTACTTAAAATCAAAGGTAGTCCTTTTATTCATTCAAAAGGTTATTACATCAAGTCTCGACGGACTGCCTTTACATTTCTCAAGTTGCGGCAGAACATCTTCTTTTAAGAACCTGTCACATAATTTACATGACAATATTTGGCTAAGTTGCGCCAGATCCACCTAAGGATCATGTTTCTTAAGGATCTGTCGCAGAAACTTCACTCTAGGAGCATGATATATCAACTAAATCAATACTTGCAACAAACAAAAAGGGTTCCTACCAGTCGTAAGTTACATAATTGATTACACCGAATACTTATAATACGACTAACTACACTGCTTGGAATAAAATGCAACATCGTCATCATTTTCTCGACAGCTGCTCTCCTGAAAATGGTAAATCAACTATCAGGATGAGCCAAGACTCAATAGGGAAACATTAGTACTACCCGGCTATATGAAATGCATCACAAAGTGATTCAATACACAATTCTTATAAACAGGGAATAAGAATTGCAACACAACCTGCCACATAAATAGAGTCCTTCACAAATCAGTGCAAATGATCGATTCATAAGTTCATATAAACATGCGACCGCTCGCAAATAACATTTGAGTCACCCGCTTAACAAAACACAATAACCACAAACTCCGCTATTTCGGGGAACCAGTCCCCTAGGTCGCAACCCCAGAACTTCGGCACTTCACGGGCTCTATACCATCGGTCCGCCAACCGCTATCATGATAGTTGTTTCGGGTCTTTCACCCAGGAGGACATCATGCCCCAACTTACTCAACCTTTGCATGTGGCATTGGTTTCAAAACCTTGTTTCTCAATCGCATTTATAAAGCCCATGCCAAAACCATGGCCCACTCACACAAGGTTTTAAAACCAATTTTAGAATCACCGAAAACACTTTTCATACTTTCATAAATCATTTCTCAAATTCACAACCCAGTTTACCAATAAACTCATGAAATCCTTAACCAAATCATGGAAAACACATTAAGATATTCAACCCACGATTTGGTACACACATATACACGT